>JAULAV010002865.1:0-28746 GCA_030789695.1 Scilla litardierei | reverse complement strand
TGGTCTCCGGTGAACTAGGTCGGAGGGAGAGGCTTGTCACGGCGGTGGTGGGTCGGAGGCATCCCGGAGCAATGGGGAGGAGCAGGCCGGAGCTGCGGGCTGAGGCTGATCGAACAAGGGAAGGAGGCCACGCGGAGGGGAGCTCGTGGAGGAGGCCGCCGGCGTTCCGTACGCGCGAGGGGGCCATCGACTGAGGCGCCCGCTGGCGATAGGGCGTCGCTGCCGTGCGGACTTGGGCGGGGCACAGGCGGCCACGGCGGAGCCGCGAGGAATTTCAGCAAGACAACGCGGTTTCCGGTGATCTTGGGCGGTGCTCCGGCGATCTGAGAGCGGGGCAAGTTGGAGGGTGGTCGGGGACGATGTCGGCGTCGGGTCTGGCCGGAAAACGAGGGTCAGCGGGGTGTTTTGCGAGTTCTGCGTGAGAACGTTGTGGCGGCGCCTTCTCGTGTGCATAACTGTGAAAGACCTAAGCCTGGTTTTAATTTAAATAGGGTATGGGTACTGTGAACGTGGGCTTGGGCTGAGGTTTAGGTTGGGCTTCACTAGTTATAGGGTTTTTTTTTGTTAATGATATTGCTTTTAAAACATTTAGAAAGCTCAACACTCATCTCCCTCCCACATGCGTGAGTGTGAGTGCGCCCCAAGAAAAAGTGAGGCTGAGTCATAGAATGTGTTAGGGATTAAAAGAATACTGGGGAAAAGTGTCTCACATTAAACTTAGGGTTAAAATACAATGGGTTGTGCCAAAAAGTGGATTTAGATCAAACGAAGTCTGAAAATTGTGAAATAAATACCGGGGTAACCGGGACGACGAGAGAAAGAAGGCAAGAAAAACAGATCCCAATTTCGATGACGAGAAACGAAATTAAAAATAGGAAGGCCTCGCGACAAAAGTGAAAATCGTGACGCCTCGTCAAATAAGGTCAAATCGTGGGAGAATGACCCGTGAATTGACGTTCCAAATAACACCATAATTTAATATTCTTCGAGAGGGTCACAACGGCATATCACACTATAGGGTCCGGATATTGACAAGGTCTAAAATAAATACGTGCACAAACGAAAGTACGAGCACGAACGAAAACACGTGCACAAACAATGTACGATCGGAAAGCGACCGTTACATAGCCAAAGTGATGGCGGTGGCCAAGATGAGCGGGTTTCTCAAAGACTTGTCCCTCAAGATGAAGGGGAGACCAACTAAGCGCAATGCGCAGAAATACTGTCGGTACCACCGCGACCACGGCCACGACACCGACAATTTCTTTGTTCTGAAGAGAGACATAGAGCGGATGATTCAGGGTGGCCACTTTCAGAGGTTCGTCGACCATGAATGCCAGGGGAGAGAGGGGAGAACTCCAGCGGAACCGGCCCGACAAACCCTGGCCCACAACGTCGAACTGGCAGCCCATCCTATCACTGGTCTGATCTTGCGCATTGATATGATATGTGGAGGGCCGACCTCGAGCAGAACCTCGTCGTCGTTGAGGGAGATTGACGCGAGTCAGGTCATGGTGGAGAGCACTGATAATAGGAAAAAGCGAAGAAGGGCAGCTCCACCCCATATCTCTCTCTGACAAAGATCTGGAGGGGGTCGAGCTGTCACATAATGACGCCATCGTCATCGAGGCACTCATTGGGCCGACGGTGGTGAGTAGACTTTTGGTGGACACTAGCAGCTCGTGCGACATACTGTATCTGACCACGATTCAGAGGATGAGTTTGGGCGAGGTAGACCTGAGACCATGCGTGGGCCCGATTGTTGGCTTCACTGGCCATTCAGTGCCCATTGCTGGAACGATCGATCTGCCCATCACCCTGGGAAAGAGGCCGAGGATTGTTACATGAGTGACGTAGTTCGTCGACATCGATGTGCTCTCGGCATACAATGGCATCATAGGGCGGCCTTGCCTGACCTCCATCGAAGCTCTCCTCTCATTGCTACACCAAATGGTGAAATTCCAGACCCTGTATGGGGTCGGGTGAGTGCGAGGAAGCCAGAGGCTCTCGCGGAGTTGTTACATCGGATCTATGCGACAGGAGCAGATTGAGCAAGCCTGGTCCGTCGAACTCCTCGACGGTTGGGAGGACTCAGAGCATCAGCGACGAACCCTGGTGGAGGGTTTAGAGGAGCTGCCGCTGACAGAGGAGGCAGATAGGACGGTGTCGATCGGCACGAAGTTGACTGCAAAGCTGAGGGTGGGATTGATCGACCTCCTTAGGGCATATGCAGACATTATTGCATTGTCACCCTCTGACATGCCAGGATTCGATAAGGTGGTGATCTCCCATGAGCTACATGTCGATCGTGAGGCCCGCTCGGTCTGACAAAAGAAGCGAAGCACGGGAGGAGAGAAAGCGCGAGCGACGGGAGAAGAGGTGGAGCGGCTTCTCGAGGCCAAATTCATCAGAAAGGTGAGCTATCCTGACTGGCTCGCCAATGTGGTGATGGTGAAGAAGCCTAGCGGCAAATGGCAGATGTGCGTGTACTTCACTGACCTCAATAAAGTCTGCCCGAAGGACAGCTTCCTGCTCCCAAGGATCGACCATCTGGTGGAAAACGTCTTAGGGTATGAACTCCTAACTTTTATGGATGCCTTTTCAGGCTATAACCAGATACAGATGTTGACCCATGATGAGGAGAAGAGATCATTCGTCACGGACTGGGGGACATTTTGCTACACCAAGATGCCGCTCGGACTCAAAAATGCCGGGCAACCTACCAACGGATGGTGGACAAGATCTTCTATCCCCTGGTCGGTAAGAACCTGAAAGTCTACATCGACGACATGCTGGTAAAATCAAAGGAGGCTAGGGATCATCTCGCCGACCTGGAGGAGATGTTCCAGAAAGTGCGGCGCTACAACCTGCAGCTCAACTCGACCAAATGCATATTAGGTGTCGAGTCAGGGAAGTTCTTGAGTTTCATGATCACCAAGCGAGGAATTGAAGCTAACCTCGACAAGATTGTCACCCTCGCCAACATGACCGAGCTAAGGACGATCTAGGAACTGCAGAGGCTGAACGGATGGATCACCGTGCTTGGAAGATTCCTATCAAAGTCCACGGAGAGATTACTCCCCCCTTTTAAGATTATTCGAAGGGCCCTCGTTGGGAAAAAGGACGAAAGAAAGGTGGTGAAGTGGGACGACCCCTGTGCAAAAGCCTTCGACGAGTTGAAGGCCTACCTGCAAAGCCCGCCGCCACTTGTGAAGCCTAAAGGAGAGCAGCTTGGCCTCTACCTTGCCACAACTAAGGAAGCTGCGAGCTCGGTCCTTGTGAAGGAGGAGGGGGGAATCCAGAGGCCGGTCTATTACGCCGGTCGGGTGCTCCGAGATGCAAAGACCCGATATGACCATATTGAGAAAATGGCATACTGCCTAGTCCAGACCGCAAGAAAGCTTCGACCCTATTTCCAGACGCATACCATTGTCGTCTATACCAACTCACATCGAGAAAGGAACCCGAGGAGGCTGGAGAGGTCAGGCCGTATGCTGAATTAGAGTGTCGAGCTTAGCGAGTTCGACACCATCTACAAACCAAGGGCAACGATCAAGGGGCATGCACTCGCTAACTTCGTGGTGGAATGTAAAGTGGGAGAGAATGGCGAGGCTCTGCCCGAGGGACACCGGGGTATGGCACCCCAGCAACTTGCCGTTGAAAATCCTCCCTCTACTTCCACCCAGCCCGATGGAGAACAATGGGTCGTCTACGTCAATGGATCGGCCACATCTTCGAGGAGCGGAGCCGGCATCATGATTGAGACCCCGGAGGGGAGCCTGTTGCAGTATGCCCTTCGCTTCAATTTCTCGATAACCAACAATGTGGCAAAGTATGAGGTTGCCCTCAATGGCTTAAAGCTCAGCCGGGTGCTTGAAGCGACGAATGTACTGCTCATCAGTGATTCGAGGTTAGTCGTCCAACAGATTTAAGGAAGCTTCAAGGCAAGGGAGGAGCAGATGAAGCGATACTTGAAATGTGCCCGTGCCGAACTTCTCAAATTTAGGAGAGCGGCAGTTCAACATCTGCCGAGGTCAAACAACCTCCGCGTCGACGCCCTCTCAAAGCTGGCCTCATCTTCTCTGACAGAAATATAGAAGGCCATATACATAGAAAACTTATTAACGCCAAGCATTGAGGAGGGCGAGTTGATGTGCGTCGACCGAGAACCATCGTGGATGGATCTGATTATCGCCTACATGAAGATCGGAGACCTACCGGAGGATAGGTTAGAGGCATGAAAGATCGAGAGACGGGCTTTAATGTACGTGATCTTCGGCGACATACTCTATCGAAAGCGTCGCGCAAAGAACGACGTATTGCCCTATTTAAAGTGCCTCGGGTTGAGAAGGGCTGAGGAGGCCATCCGAGAGATACATGAAGGATTCTGCAGGAATCATCATGGTGGCCGGACTTTGGTACACAAGGCAGTGCGGCAGGGCTACTATTGGCCGACTATGCTGACGGATGCGATCAGCTTCGTCAAACGGTGCGAGGAGTGCCAGAGATTCTTCAAGCACACCAAAGCTCCTCCTATCGATCTGATTCCAATCCTCAGCCCGGTCCCATTTGCCAAGTGGGGCCTTGACATCCTCAGACGATTCCTCCTGATGGAAACCGGAGGAAGGAAGTACCTGGTTGTCGCCGTCGACTACTTCAAAAAATGGATAGAAGTAGAGCCCCTAGCGTGCATCGCCTCGAAAGACCTGAAGAAATTCATTTGGAAGTCGATCATACATCGCTTCGAAATACTTCGCTCCATTGTGATAGAAAATGGGACGCAGTTCGAATCCATGGACTTCAAGGAATTTTGCTCAGACTGGGGCATCAACCTTCACTTTGCCTCCGTAGCGCACCTGCAGTGCAATGGCATGGCCGAAGAAGTGAACACGTGCATCCTCAAACCCCTGAAGAAGAAGGTGGCAACGCTCCTGGAACTTGGCTCGACGAGCTACCCGGCATCCTTTGGTCTTACTGCACCACCTACAAAGCTTCAACTAGAGAGAGCCCCTTCATGCTAGCTTATAGAGCAGAAGCCGTCGTCCCGGTAAAGGTCGGCGAACGCTCTCTCTGCCTCCAATACTTCGACGAACAAGCAAATAAAGAAGGCCTCGACCTCAACATCGAACTGCATGACGATGTAAGGGATTATGCGCTAACTTGTCTTATCAAGCACATCCAGAAGATGTCGAGGTATTACAACTCTAGGTTAAAGAAGCAAAACTTCAGAGTCAGCGACCTCGTCCTCAGAGATGCTACCTTTAAACCTGAGGTCGGCCGCCACGGAAAGCTCTCCGTCAAGTGGGAGGGCCCCTACAAAATAGCGGACATCATAGGACTCACGACTTACATTTTGGCGAATATGAAGTGCGAAGAGCTAGCTCATCCATGGAATGCCTATCACCTACTGAAGTATTATCAATAAAATCTGTAATTTTATGTATTTGTATCAACATCGTGTTGTTTGAATAAAATTTTCAGTTTCCCCCAAGATAGAAAACGCCTCCCTAAAGGTCGCCATAATCATCCGGAGCGGGCTAATTCGCTACAAGTAAATTCTTTTATTTTCGTTTATATATACGTATTATATGAACTAAATTTACAGCCCGCCATTCAAACCAGAATCATAAACGTGGGATTGGCAACTGCCACTTTACACCCGCAATCTTGAAGACCTCTGGGGCCATTCACCACCTAAACCGGAGTTATAAATGTGGGATTGGCAACACCCACTTTACACCTGCAATCTTGAAGACCTCCAGGGCAGTTCGCCACCCAAACCGGAGTTATAAACGTGGGATTGGCAACGGCCACTTTACATCCGCAATCTTGAAGACCTCCGGGGGCAGATCGCCCCCCAAACCGGAGTTATAAATGCGGGGTCGCTCGATCCCGCAATCTTGAAGACCTCCGGGGCAGTTCGCCATCCAAACCTGAGTTATAAATGTGGGGTCGATCGATCCTGCAATCCTAAATACCTCCGGGGCAGTTCGCCACCTAAACCGGAGTTATAAATGCGGGGTCGCTCGATCCTGCAATCTTGAAGACCTCCAGGGCAGTTCCCCACCCAAACCGGAGTTATAACTGCGGGGCTGCTCGATCCCGCAATCTTGAAGACCTCCGGGGCAGTTCCCCACCCAAACCGGAGTTATAAATGCGTGGTCGCTCGATCCCGCAATCTTGAAGACCTCGGGGGCAGTTCGCCACGCAGACCAGAGTTATAAATGCAGGGTCACTCGATCCCGCGATCTTGAAGACCTCGAGGCAGGTCGCGGTGCAGCTACCCATAGCATCCTGGGCTTCGTTAACCAAACCGGCCAGGGGCTTAAAGAAGGGTTTTGACCGAAATTCACCCTCTGGAAGACCACCGGGGCAGGTCGCAGTGCAGCTACCCATAGCATGCTGGGATTTTCTAACTAAACCAGCCAGGGGCTTGAAGAAGGGTTCTGCCCGAAATTCACCCTCAGAAAGACCACCGGGGCTGGTTGCGGTGTAGATACCCATAGCGTGCCGGGCTTCGCTAACCAAACCGGCCAGGGGCTTGAAGAAGGATTCTGCCCAAAATTCGCCCTCAGGAAGACCATCGATGCAGGTAGCGGTGCAGCTACTCATAGCGCGCCGGGCTTCGCTAACCAAACTGGCCAGGGTCTTAAAGAAGGGTTCTGCCCGAAATTTGCCCTCAGGAAGACCACCGAGGTAGGTCGCGGTGCAGCTACCCATAGCGTGCCAGGCTTCTCTAATTAAACCGGCCAGGGGATTGAAGAAGGGTTCTGTTCGAAATTCGTCCTCAGGAAGACCGCCGGGGCAGGTCGCGGTGCAGCTACACATAGTGTACCGGGCTTCGCTAACCAAAATCGTCCAGGGGCTTGAAGAAGGGTTCTGCCCAAAATTCGTCCTCAAGAAGACCACTGGGGCAGGTCATGGTGCATCTACCCATAGCGTGCTGGGCTTCGCTAACCAAACTGGCCAGGGGCATGAAGAAGGGTTCTGCCCGAAATTCTCCCTCAGGAAGACCACCGGGGCAGGTTGCGGTGCAGCTACCCATAGCGTGCCGGGCTTTGCTAACAAAACTGGCTAGGGGCTTGAAGAAGGGTTCTGCTCGAAAATCGCCCTCAGGAAGACCACCGATGCAGGTCGCGATGCAGCTACTCATAGCATGTCGGGCTTCGCTAACCAAACCGGCCATGGGCTTGAAGAAGGGTTCTGCCCGAAATTCGCTTCCAGGAAGACCACCGGGGCAGTTTTCCATTAAACCGGAAATATAAATGCGGCTTCACTCGATATCCGCGATCTTGAAGAACTCCGGGGTTGTCCGCCATCAAACCGGAAATATAAATGCGGGGTTGCTCGATACCTGTGATCTTGAAGAACTACGGGGTAGTCCGCCATAAAATCGGAAATATAAATGCGGGGTCACTTGATACCCGCGATCTTGAAGACCCCTGTGGTAGTCTGCCATCCAATTCAAAAATTGTCAATGAGGGGTCGACCACATGCGATGCCCTCGAAAGACCTTGGAGGCGATCTATCTCCATAAAGAGCTTCGTCAACTCCATCACACTCAAAACGCTACAACATTCTGCTTCTCCGAGGCGTTAGCCACATCCAAACAGAAAGTTGGGGGCATACACACAAAGGCAAGAAATAGCAACCAACAACAACACAAGCACAAACAAGACGAACCGCCAAAGGAATATTTCATTGAAAGTTCAAGCTTACATTTACTTCAAAATTCCTATATTAGGTCCTACTCTTGGCCCTGAGACCCGCATTACACCTGCTACACTCAACCGCCTTATGACACTTCCACACGGGCCCCGGCTTCGGTCTTCGCTGGCTCCATCGCTGCGACCTTTCCCTGGTCTTCGAAATCACCGCTAGCCTAGTCATCGCAAGCCTGATCGTTGCTAGGCAGACTAGCTTCCCTGGTTTCCTCTTCCTCCTCACCATCCGAGGCTGCCATCAACACGGAAAAGTCGATCTCTAGCCCGGGATGCAGCCTCTTCAGCCTCTCCCCCGCCTTCTCGAGGCTCGCTCGGAAGCCCTCTTGTAAGCTCACCTCCCGAGCCTCCACCATGGTCCTGACCCAGATCTCCTTCATAAGGGAGAGGAGCTTGTCCTTCTGGTACTTGAGGACGGCCTCCGTCTTCATGGCCTCGACATCGACCTCCTTCAGCTCCGCCACTTGATGCGTGAGCTCGGCAATCTCCCGCCCTTTCGCCTCCACCTCCGCTGCATGGGTGTTCTCCAGAGTTGTCACGACCCGCTTCCCTAAAATGAAGGCGAGGCGTGACGAGGCCTGCTAAGTCTGGGAGCTGTGAGGCTCCAGCCTGTAAAGCGTCTAGAAATACCACGCAGATCCCTGTAATGTGAAATAGAACAAAGACAAGAATAATAGAAAGAGACGAATAATAAATTATCAATCTCAAATGTCCAAATAAAAGTTCAGCAACCACCAGAAAAGCCACCAGGCTAACAAAAGAGTCTAAAAAGGGCCCAGCATGGCCAACAAGGAAAGCAACTAACAAGAAGGTGCTACTCACCGTCAAGCTACAACAACTAACAAAGAAACTGCGGAGGGAACTAAGACTGGTCACCAGTGTCCTCGTACCCAATGTCAGCTATGGAATCAGGCATGAACTCCACGAACTCGTCGCCCTCAAATATGGACTCTGACTCAGCAACTAACATGCGACACCCAAAGAGAAGGGGCACATGTCAGCAAAGTCTACAAGACTTTGTGCAAGGAAACTTGTAGAAAAGTAAAGGCAACCTAGCAATTCTAAAGTATGGTATGACATGACATTTATATAATGAGTGCAGCAAGTAAAGTAAATAGCAGTTATAACATGGCATATATGATAGCATGGCAGATAAGAACATGGCATGGAAACAAATAACATGACATGGAAACAAGTAAACATTCACAAGGAATGTCCTAGTCTAGTAGCACGTCGTGCACAGAGATTACGCCTTTTGGCTAGAGTGGCTGTGCGGGCCAACTCCTAAGCTCAAGTGATCGCTTATCCCTACCCCTCCACGTGTATCGGGCATTGGCTTTTGACCAACACATAAGGCCCGCTTCTGGAACACGAGCCAGGAAGTGTTTTTAACAAGTATGGCGTAGGGTTATGTCTGCATAGCAGGTGCCTAGCTGGAAACAAGGATTGTACAAGTATTTTATAGCGTGTGCTACGATGCAACATGCAAATTAGATGACATGTAAAAATGCAAATGCATGGCAGATATTTAAATAAAAATACATACCGTTAGAGAAATTAAACGTGATAGGCAAATGCATAATATGACATGACAAAAGGCAGTTCTAGCTTCGTTGTCAAGCTAGAACTTGAAATTGTGCCTAGACCGCTATCATTTCACGGTCTAGTCTCTTTTACGCTCAAAGCAAGGAAATGGCCTAAAGCATGTCCTAAAACAAGGTTGGCAAGTTTCACTTGCCTGGTATTGAGGTTTTTGATCGACGAGAGTCGTCTCAAAAATCGCTATTCTACGGGGATGTGTCACTGTTATGGCAAAACAGAAAACCAGAATTGGATGATCTAATCCGGATTTGTAGTGGAATCCTACAACGTCTAGTAATCCATTTTTATTAGGTTTTCTAAATTTATAGTGTGGGTTATGGAAAGATTAAGGGTAGATCACTAACCGTATATGAAGCGGAAGAAACGACGATCAAAGACGTCTACGAATCTGCAGGTAGTAGAGGATCTCGACGTATCCGGATTGCCGTCGCCAAATCTGATCTAGCACGACAACGGAAGAAGCGATCCCGGGAAAACTACGGCTGAAGAGATCTGCCGGCGGCTGAGATATAACGGATCTGGAGATGGGAGAATGAAGGGGAAAAACTGGAGCAAAAGGAGAATTGGGGGGTTTTAGAGTCGGCCGGCGGCCTGCAGGGTGGTTGCCTACGCAATGGGGGATGAGAGGGAGCACGGGAGGAGGAGGAAAGGTAAGAGGAAGATGGGGGATGCTTGGGGAAGAAGGTCGGCTAGGAAAAGTGAGAGAAGAAGTGAAAGAATATAGGGTTTAAATAGAAAGAACAAGCGGCGGCTACAACTTAACCTAGGGTTTCTGGGTAGATTAGTCGGTCAGTGAAGAGTGGTCAACCGATTAGTTTGGGAACTAGTCGGTCGGTCGTCCAACTGTGACCGACTAAAAGGCAAATAGAGAACAGGGTCAATACAGGGTAGACAGATTTAGTCGGTCTGAGAAGAAACTCTAACCGACTAGTTTCTCAACTAGTCGGTCGATAGTCGTTCTTTGACCGACTAACTGTAAACAGTAACTCGGCTGACAGAAAGAACTCTGAATTAGTCGGTCTGAGAACAAGTTCTAACCGACTAGTTTCATAACTAGCCGGTCGAGGGATGTGCTTAGACCGACTAAGTGTAAACAGTAACTCAGCTGAAATAAATAAGATGAACTAGTCAGTTTCTGAAGAGTTGCCGACCGACTAGATTGCAATTTAGTCGGTTGGTTCTCCTTCTTGAACCAACTAAGAGTCATGAAAAGTCTCGAATTGAAGCGCGAATCTTCGGGAAAGATTCCTATGGCTTCTATGATCAACCTAGCTCTAAGATATGGACGCTATGAAGCTCATCGTAAAAATACTTACTCCAAGCCCATCATGATATGCAACGGAAAGTAGAAGATCAAAAAGAACTGAAAGAAAACGTCCAACAGGGGAAAAACACACATGACAGAGAACAACCATAATATATATAATAGACAATTCATAGACAAAAACCAGTCGTTACATCCTACCCACCTTAAGACAAATTCCGCCATTGGAATTTCCTAACACTCACGTGTCAGGGAACAAAAGTGGGTATCGATCTCTCATCTCATCTTCTCTCTCCCAAGTAGACTCTCCTGGCGAGCCGTGTCGCCACATCACCCTAACAAGATCGACTGTCTTGTTCCGGAGTGACTTCTGACGCATGTCCAAAATCTGCACTGGCTGCTGGTCATACGTCAGATCGGGGCGAACGGTGATCTTCGAGAAATCCACAGCATGAGATGGATCGTTGATGTACCGACGAAGCTGCGACACATGGAAGACATCGTGAACTCCTTCCAAAGATGGCGGCAAGGCTAAGCGGTAGGCTACCTCGCCAATTCTCTCCAGAATGTCAAACGGTCCAATGTATCTCGGGCTCAGCTTCCCTCGTTTCCCAAAGCGAATCAATCCTCTATTTGGGGAAATCTTCAGGAACACATGGTCACCTCGCTGAAACTCCAAAGTGTAATGCCCTGAAAGCTACTGCACAAGTACTAGAGGGGGGGTGAATAGTACTTTAAAAATAACAAGGAGTATAATTCCTAATTATCGTGCAAAATACTACCAACAAATGCGGAAGCTAAAATATGACAACAACAAATAAACAATGCTAACAATTGATATGATGGGTTCGGATCCACCCAAATCTCCCCGACTTGTACCCGGTGATCCTACGTCCCAGAACACCCGGATCCCCTCCGGATACAAAGGTTAGAAACCCTAAACCTAGATTTCCACTATGAATACCTTGTGAAAAACCTTCACAAGATCAAATCATACAATCAATAGCAATAGTGAATCCCACAACCCGGGATCACAACCTTCTCTCACAACCGAGAGAAACAATAGCAATAAAAGAGTTTATATGAAATAAACAACAACTTACCACAAACCCTATACCTTGAGTATTCTTACCAAATAAGGGCAAGGAGGGATTTGAGGAAGGAGAAGTCACCAAGACCTAGCACCACCAATATGAGCAGCAATGGGTGCCTAGGAATGAATAGGAGACTTGAATCAAGCAATAGCTTGGATGGCTCAACAAGAACAAAGTTCTCTCAAGATGGATTCTAGATCTCAAATGAGGGAGAGAAAGATTTCTTGTGAGGAAGAGAGCTTTGGAAATGAGTTTTAATCTCTAACTCTTTCAATCTGAATAAGTCTCTCAATAGCAGCTCTAACCTTGAGAGAAATGACCAAGCTTCATATTTATAGGGTCCCACAAAATCGAGCTAGGTCATCTCCCAACGGTTGGAAATCTGGGGCAATTAGTCGGTCTAAGAACAACCACTGACCGACTAGTTCATCAACTAGTCGGTCGGTGAAACAACATGAACCGACTAAAGGATGAACAGTGAACAGATGAGATTTCAGACCTAGATAACTAGTCGGTCCAAGAAGACTTTCTGACCGACTAGTTTCTCAACTAGTCGGTCGGTCAGTTAACTTAGACCGATTAAGAGTTAAAAACTATTAGTCTGAATACAACTTGATTTAGTCGGTCCAAGAACAAATGTTGACCGACTAGATCATCAACTAGTCGGTCACCAAACGTTCTTAGACCGACTAACGATAAACAGTAACTAGGTGAAAAATTGGCATGTACAGTAAAGCTCAACTAGTCGGTCTAAGAAGCATCACTGACCGACTAGTTCATAAACTAGTCGGTCGGTGAGTCAACTAAGACCGACTAACTGTAAACAGTAAAGAGCTTAGAATTTTGGGAGACAAACTAGTCGGTCCAAGAAGCTTTGCCGACCGACTAGATCACCATCTAGTCGGTCAGTTCTTCTTCTTGAACCAACTAACATGCACAAGAAGTCACGAATCGAAGCACGAAGCTTCGGGAAAGTTTGTATGGACTTCTACTAAGATCCTAGAGCTAAGATAGGAGCGTTATGAAGATATAAATCGTAAGACCTACTCAATGCTTAACATTCTACGATAGAAGCTTAAAGACTATAAATAAAACTTGACGAAACCGTCTTCAATAGCTTCAAACGAATCTTCATGACTTCTAAAATGGTCCAAAAGCTTCAACGAAGCTTTAGGCATATGAATACGTGCTTTGAGAAGTCTTGAGACATCGCTTTGGATGTTCACGTGAATTTGGCGACGATCTCCATAACTGCGCTCACCAAGTGTTAGTTCACTATTTATTTATGTTTGCTCATCATCCAAAACCAAATCCGGGGAGTCCAATACTCAACATTCTCCCCCTTTTTGGTGATGACAAACCAACATAAATAATAATAAAAAATAATGATTCAAATGTAAAATACTTACTGCCCCTGCATTGATGACATGTTAATTCCAAATTGAATAAATATAATACGCATCAAGCAGAAGTGAGAAATATAAAACAAGATCCAAGTATTGAAATTTAGGATCGTAATCCATGTTTATATATCTTCACTCCCCCTGAATCTAACATAATAAATTAGATTCATGGACAAAAGAGTTAAATTTTCATTTTGCCCTTGTCATTATTACTATCTCTCCCCCTTTGGCATTATCCAAAAAGAGTGGGGGGCATACAACGACAACAACAAGGCTAAAGAAAAATCCAACGTTGGGAGTCGAAGAATACGACGATGGTCCAAAAGACACCAAGAAACAAAATTACACGAAGAAAATCAAGGTGTGCCAAATTGACCATTATCCAAAAGCGAAAAACGAAATCATCATAATACCAAATAAAATTCACTTATTGAGTAAAGGAACGTGCTCTCCAATCTCAACATTTTGGTTAAATTAGTGCATGGAAAACAATTCTATGTTTTCATAGAAATAAATTCTTTTTAACCAAGTCATTATCGTCAAGCGATGAAATCGAATATCATAGACATTAAAACGAATATAAAATGTGCACAATAAAGTAAAAGAGAACAACGATGTATATATATATATATATATATGAAGCAACATGAGTACAACCAAAAGATACATCGACTCCATATCATCAAAATGTCACATAGTATATCAACATCAAAAACTCACAATCCATCATCGACATCAACTGCATCAACATACATCCAAAAATGATACAACATCGACATCAAACATCAACACAAACAAAAAAACATCAGAAAACACCACCAACCCTGTCCTAACCCAAAACTCTCTATAAATGATGAATCATCCAAGGAGCATCGGAGAGTCCTCCAAACAGACTCTCAAGAAGTAGTGGTAGGATCAGCAGTCTCCGGAGGTCCAGTCGAAGGAGTGGACTCAGGCTCTGCTGGGAGGAGTGGAGTGTCAACTGAAGGAATCGTCGGGGCAGGAGTGGAAATAGCAACAACAGGCTCAACGACAGAGGTATCAACAGGAACGTCAACAGGAGCAGACGTCTCTGGATCAGTAGTAGACTCGTCCACTGGAGCAGAAGACTCTGGAGGACCTGAAGAAGTGGCAGCTCCAGTAACAGATGTGGTAGCAGCAGCAGGAGTGGCCTCGGTGCCACGAGCAAGAGAATCAACGAGCTCATCGATATCCTCATCATCCATCTCCTCATCCTCAGAAACAGGAGGAGGGACCTCAACACCAATAACACGAGCAATACGACACAGAATCTCCTCGCTACGAGCATACCGAGACTCGAGACGACGAACAGAACGAGCGAGATCATCAAGTGTGGTGGGAGGTCTAGGAGTAGCAGCTGCAGAAGATGCGCCCTGAGAAGCTGAAGGAGTCATCCTCTGCACGTGACGGAGTGCCGCAAGAGATTTCTTTACGGCCGTCGCGTTCAGGGGAGGACCAAGTGGACGCTCATCATCAGGAGGCAAAGGCACGTGGAAATGACGAAACACCAAAGTCAGCAGACAAGGATAAGGGATATGCGCAGATTTAGTGGACTTGCGAATACACTCGAAAGAGTCCATCTTATCGAGTATAATGCGAGCCCAATTAATCTCGCAACCCAAGAAAAGAGAGTAAATCAACTTGAGGAAGGGCTGGGATGGCAGAGATGATGAGCCGTACTTGGGAAGCAAGCACGACTTCAGGATTAGATTGAGCACCCAAGCATTCGGTTTGAATGACTTCGATGGGACACCAATGAAAGCAGGAGGGATCACATGAAAGATATCGGCGAGAACGGACTGATCCAACGAAGAGATATCATCAACAGAAATATCAGACGGGAGGAGACCAGATGACGAACAACCAAGCAACTCCCCCAAGATTTCTACCGTGAGGACTATAGGAGTCCCCAAAACAGTAGTCTCGATGGAGTATGTCTCACCTTACTGTCCTCGGGTACGGTTCGCATAGAAAAGTTTGACCAGGCGAGGATAGGGTCGAGGGTTCACCTCAGGGTCAAAGCGAAGGTAGTCTAAGAGTCCACTATAGGAAAGAAGATCAGCTAAGCCAAGAAAATCAGAGAATTTAACGAAATGCTCCAATAACAGCGGGCAATGTTCGATACGCGTGTATGCCGCTAGACACAAAGGGTCATCACGACACAACGATATATCGACACCACCTGCTGGCATCGGGGCCTTTCCCTTAGGCTGTCGAGTCCTAGGATGAGGTGGAGTAGTGGGTTCCTGACGACTAGGCTCATCCTCGGGCCTAAACTCAGTGTCAGAATCAGATGGAGTAGCGGGGGTATGGAGTGTTGGCTTCCTAGACTTAGAACGTCTACTGGGTTTGGCGGTCGCCGTCCTCTTCTTCTTCAGAGGAGGCGAAGACGATGAAGGTTGGGTTGGTTTAGGTCGACGTTTGGGTTTCGAAGGATTCCTAGGGTGTGGCTCTATGGACATAGGAGATGCACCAGAGGGAGTGATCGGAATTCTCGTTCTTGCCATAAGTGTGACAAAACGAGATCAAGCAACGCAAGAAAAAAGATCAAACAACCCTAAGTATAAACCCTATAGCCAAAATCAACAAACCCTAGGAAGTAAGAAAACGACCTAGAATAGAACCCTAGATGCTGAAAACAAGTCCTAGGAGGAGGAGATGTTACCCTAGGAGGCAGATCGACGGCGGAAATCGACGGAAAGCGACGATCAGACGGCGGAATCGACGAAGGAAGACGAAGGGTCTATCGGGGGTCGGGGGTTTTAGCTGGAGAGGAACGAAAGAAACCGACTAATGAGGAGAATAGTCGGTTGAAAATGAGTATAAGTCGATCGGAATGCGAAAAGACACAGCTGTCCCTGAGCACTTAGTCGGTCACAGTTCAATCACTGACCGACTAGATGACGATCTAGTCGGTCGGTCAATGAGCTTGAACCGACTAAGTCGAAACAGGGGCCAGACAAAGTTTTTAGGGCTAGAGTTAGTCGGTCTAAGTTCAAGTATAGACCGACTAGTTTGCATTCTAGTCGGTCGGTAAGTGAACGTGGACCGACTAAATGAAGTCAGTAGCAAAGAAAACTTATAAGCTTGAGCTAGTCGGTTTGAGTTCATTAGCAGACCGACTAGATAGGCATCTAGTCGGTTTGTTGATGAACTGAGACTGACTAGATGAGTCCAAAAATAGATAAATGAGTTTTCTCCTAAATGCACTTGGACGAAACATCATTCAACTCTCAAAAATCATCAAACTACCCCATTAATCATCGAAAAACTTAAACACGACGTTCAAGAGTAAATTCGAGCATAAATTCCAAAAATTCACAAAAATCCTGAAAGAATCCAATAAGTCTAGCATGAATAAATATAGCGAAATAGAATGACATGTAAGATTATTGAATAAAAAAATGAATCCTATATCTCGGATTCACCCATAATCCCCAATTCTCGACGCAACCACACAAAGGAGTCCTCCTTTATGGGTTTCGTGAAAATATCGGCGATTTGCTTCTGGGTTTCAACGTACACTAATATGATGTCCTTTTTAGCAACATGATCATCTAAGAAATGGTGTCGGACATCTATGTGTTTAGAACGGGAATGGTGCACCGGATTCTTTGAAAGACAAATGGCACTTTGGTTGTCCACCATGATAGGGCTAGTATCACAATGTATACCAAAATCCTTAAGTGTGTGTCTCATCCAAAGAACCTGGGCACATGCAGCACCGGCGGCAATGTATTCCGCCTCGGTGGTTGAAAGTGATACGGAATTTTGCTTCTTGGAAAACCAAGAGACAAGAGAATTTCCTATAAAATGGCAAGTGCCACTAGTACTCTTCCTATCGGATTTGCATCCCGCATAATCAACGTCACTATATGAGACTAAATCATACGTGCTAGATTTTGGATAAAGTAATCCAAAGTCTAATGTGTAACTTAAATAGCAAAAAATAAATTTTACCGCTACTAAGTGAGAATCCTTAGGTTGAGACTGATAACGAGCACAAATACATACGGCAAACATAATAT
This sequence comes from Scilla litardierei, assembly GCA_030789695.1. Taxonomy (NCBI): domain Eukaryota; kingdom Viridiplantae; phylum Streptophyta; class Magnoliopsida; order Asparagales; family Asparagaceae; genus Scilla; species Scilla litardierei. The sequence continues at coordinate 11,613 of JAULAV010002865.1, read as the reverse complement.
CGGGCCTACTTGCAGTAAGATAAAGTAAACTACCTATTATACCTTGATATAGACGAATGTCTATATCTTTTTCGCCCTTATCTTTATCAAGATGCGCAGTAGTGCTCATTGGAGTCTTTTCCGGGAGGCACTCTCCATTCCAAATCGCTTTAGCAACTCCACCGTGTACTTCGTTTGGTGGATGAAGATTCCATCGTTCATTTGGCGAATTTGGAGAACTAAGAAATATTTGAGCTCACCCATGTGGCTCATCTCAAATTGTTCCTTTATAACATTAGAAAACTCTTCGCAAAGAGCGAAGTTAGTAGCACCGAAAATGATATCATCAACATAAATTTGAACTAAAAGTATATCATTATTCGAATGCTTAACAAAAAGTGTAGAATCGGCTTCTCCCATTTTAAAATTCAAATCCAAAAGAAAATTCTTTAGGCGATCATACCAAGCTCGAGGAGCTTGTCTCAAACCGTAAAGTGCTTTCTTTAGTTTAAAAACATGATTTGGAAATTTTTCATTAATAAAGCCCGGAGGTTGAGAAACATAAACTTCCTCAACGACATCTCCGTTTAAAAATGCACTTTTTACATCCATTTGAAATAGTTTGAAATTTTTATGGCATGCAAAAGATAACAATAATCTAATAGATTCTAATCTAGCTACCGGAGTGAAGGATTCTTCGAAATCGATACCTTCCTCTTGTTGATAGCCTTGAGCTACTAACCGAGCCTTGTTCCGTACGACGATTTGGTTCTCGTCGGTTTTGTTCTTGAAGATCCACTTCGTTCCTATAACGGTGTGGTTCTTCGAAGGCAATGGAACAAGCTCCCATACCTCATTCCTCTCGAATTGAATGAGTTCCTCCTCCATGGCAAGGATCCAAACACTATCTTCGCACGCTTCATTTATATTCTTTGGCTCAATCGAGGAGACAAAGGCACAATTGGCGAAGTGGTGGACTTGCGATCTCGTCTTGACTCTATCATGAATATTGCCAATGACTTGCTCATGGGGATGGTCACGAACGGTATGAAGCCGTTTGGGAATTCCTTGATCACTAGAAACATTCTCAACAACTTCATTAGTCGGGTTAGTATCAATAGAATCAATAGAATCACATAAAACATCCATTGAATCATCATCATTTGAAATTCTAGAAGGAATAAAATTTTCATTAAAAGAGACATGTAGTGATTCCTAGATCGTCGAGGATCTTTTGTTGTATATCTGGTAGGCTTTGCTACGTGAGGAATACCCAACAAATATCCCCTCATCCGATCTCGGATCAAACTTGTCCAAATTTTCATAAGTGTTTTTAATAAAACATTTCGCACCAAAAACACGAAAATGTTTAACTTGAGGCAATCTACCAAACAACAATTCATAACAAGTTTGTTTGGTGCCGGGCCTCAAAAGTATTCTATTAAACACATAGCAAGCAGTGTTGTAACGATACGTTTTTGTAGTACTTTGTTTGTGCACGTGCTTTTGGCCGTGCACGTGTTTATTTTAGACTTTATTTGATTGTGAACACTTTTGTGTGATATACCGTTGTGAACGTCTCTGAGATTATTAAATAGTGGCACTATCTTGAAACGACACTTCTCGAGTCGTTTTTCCACAATTTAATCTTACTCGATGAGACGTGACGATTTTCACTTTAGACGGGAGACGTTTCTATTTTTAGTTTTGTCGTCCGACGTCAAATTTGAGATCCGTCTTCTTAGTTAGCTCACTTTCGTCATCACGATCACCCCGATATTTATTTTATAATTTTTGGAGTTTACTTGACCACTTTTATATTTTTAACAAGTTTTATAATATTTTTAATAATTAATTTTTAAATTATTTTCGGCCAAATAAAATTTATTTGAGTTTTAAACGTATTAAAGAATTTTTGAGCCAATTTCCAGCTCATTTGGACCCGATCAAATCCTTGGGTGAGTTGGAGAAGTTGAATTTCAAATTTCAAATTATTTTAAACTTCTAATCCTATTAGATTTAGCCCTAGACCAAGTCAACCCATCTACACTATATAAACAACCCCTAGGAAGACCCATTTTCGCAAGAAATTAACCCTAGCCTCTTCCAAAACCCAAATTTGACGTTGCGACGATTCGTCGCAACGTTGCGACGAGCAGTTGCCGCACCGACCGAGAAAACCATCGCAAATTCCCCGCTCGGACCGCTAGCCGCCCCCGCATCCATCACCACTCGCATCGCAGCAGCCATCCCCGCTCCGTTCCCTCGGTCTGACCGAGGGCTTGGCCCGCACCCCACTCCGCATCGACCCCGCACCGTCGCCCGCAGCTGTCGCCCGCATCGCCCCACGCCTGACCGAAGCGCCCGCTCGCATCGACCGCTCGCCGCTTGTTGCAACGTTGCAAACGTTGCAACGCCCCGCATCCAAGCGCCTGACCGACCCGCCCTACCGCTCCGACCGAAGGAAACAGCCCGCACCGCTGCTGCGACCGACCCAAACGCTGCACAGCCCCGTTCCCCCGCGTCTGACCGAGCCAAGTTCCTGCATTGGCTGAGTACGACCGAGAGCCATTCGTCGCAACCCCGCATCCGTCGCACCACTTGCCTCCATGGGTCCCCAAGTTCTCCAGAGGTATTGTGGGTCCCCCAAAGGTCCCTAGGACTACTGTGGGCCCCACCTAGGTGCGTTCTCTTCGACGACTTGCCGCGTACGACGTCGTCGCACGTCGTCGCATGTGCTAGCTTTGGAATCTGGAATCGTCGCCCCGGTTGATTGCTCTGAAATTTCTAGCGAGGAATCTAATTGGAATCTGGACTTGGAGCGCGATCTTTTATTCCAACCCCCGGCGTCGCTACCCGACGCCGGTGTAGCTTTCGCGTCGTGTTGAGGTAACGCTTTGCACCCCTAGGACCCCCAACCCAATTACATGCTAATCAAGACTAAAAATCAGTATTTTAAAGTATTTTAAATGTTTTAGAATTCACTAATCAAGATTAATAAAACGGATGTAGGCCGGTGGACTTGTGCACGTAGGAATTGTGACTTTGGACTCGTTGGACGGTGTTTCGCTGACGTGATAGTTGCAGGCAAGTGAAACTTGCCAAATCTTGCTTATGGCCATGTTTTTAGGACACTTCCTTGTTTTTAGCGTAAAAGAGACTAGTCAGTGAAATGATAGCTGGCTAGACGCCTACTTGATCTAGTTTGACAACGAAACTAGATCCGTCACCTAATCGATCTAGCTTAACAACGAAGCTAGATCCAACCCTTTAAACCTGTTGTTCATGCATACTAAACTGTCACAGTTACTTTTCTTACCTGTACGCTTTACTACTTTTCCATGTCATGTCATCCATGCATTGAATGTCGCATTCGTAGCACACGCTACACTACTTGTACTTCCTTGTCCGGCTAGGTGCACCCCTACGCCATACTTGTTTAAAACACTTCCTGGCTCGTGGTACAGAAGCGGGCCTCATGTGTTGGCTAAAAACCAATGCCCGATACACGTGGAGGGGTAGGGATAAACGGTCACTTGAGCTTAGGAGTTGGCCCGCGCAGCCGCTCTAGCCAAAAGACGGAATCTCTGTGCACGAGGTGCTTACTTTACTTGTCTTGTACTTGTCTTGTGAATGCCATGCCATGCTCGTACTTTACTTTACTTTACTTTACCTGTTGCACTCATTACTTTAACTGCCATGTCATTGCATCATGCTAGAACTGCTAGGTTGCTTTACTTTCACCTACTTTCAGTTTCCTTGCACAAGTCTTCCAGACTTGCTGACATGTGCCCCTTGCTCTTTTGGGTGTCACATGTTAGACCCTGAGCCAGAGACAGTTGCTGAGGAGGAGGTGTTTGCTGACGCTGAGCCCGAGCCTACGTTCGTTGAGGAGTACGAGGACACCGGAGACCATTCTTAGAGACTGATTTTACTTGCTTTTGCTTTAGGTTGCTGTTAGTTATCGGTGCTTGCACCATTGCTTTGTTTTCGTACTTTGTACTTTCGTTGGCCATGCTGGGCCTCTTTTAGACTCTTTTATTGTGGCCTGGTGGCTTTTTCTGCGATGTTGAGATTTATTATTATGGATATTCTGAGATGTTTCTTTGTCTCTTTTCGTTATTATTATCTTTGTTTCATTTTGCGTTGCAAGGACCTGCAGTTTAAATTGATTGACGCTTATCGGACTTACAGCTTTGTAGCTTCAAGTCTGAGCGGACCTTCTCACGCTTCGCCTCCACGTTTTTGGGAAGCGGGGCGTGACAGGTTTTGTTGGTGGCCCATGCAGGTCCTATCTTGCGATTGCGAACTAACGGAACAACGATAATAAACGGAATGTTCATTAAATAAATAGCAACATCCAAGTCATTAAGCTTTGATTCTAATTTGTTTGTTCATTTTCCTTGTCCTTAGATGGCTGGACGATGACAGACCCGATCTGGCAGTGGGCCCAATCGTGCTGAGGAGCCGGATAGAGAGCCCACCAATGCTGAGATCATGAGGATGATGCATCAGATGATGCAGGTGCAGCAGGGCATGCTCCAGAACACCCAGAGTGCCCCTCGCTTCGAGCTAGAAGCGAAGCAGTTTCGGGAGCTGGGCCCGACTTACTTTGATGGATCTGAAGGACCGTTGGCTGCAGAGGAGTGGATCAGAAACACCGAGGATAATCTGAAGATGTCGAAGGTCAACCCGGCTGGATGGGTTGATCTGGCAAAGAAGCAGCTTAAGGATAATGCCCGAAACTGGTGGGATGCAGAGGAGGAGCTGTTGGTGAGCCCTATACCTTGGGCTACTTTCAAGTATAGATTCGATGAGGAGTACTTTCCGAAGGCTGCTAGGAGGGAGATGTTGCAGCGCTTCATTGAGTTGAAGTAGGGGAGTCTGTCGGTGGACCAGTACCACCAGGAGTTTACTAGATTGAGTCGCTTCATGCCGAAGACGGTGGAGGATGCTGAGGAGAAGGCTCAGAGGTTTCTGTAGGGTCTTTCTCTAGACTTGCAGAGTCTGGTGTCTACGACGGACATGGAGTCATATCAGAAGTTGCTGGTAGCTGCTCGGAGACAGGAGAAGATTGCGAAGCAGAAGAGAGGACTGATTTCTGGAGCTAGGAAGAGGCCTATGGAGCAGGTCAGAGGAGTGGTTAGGCCTGTAACTAGGCCTAATCAGACGGTGCAGTTCAAGAAGCCAGGTGTGCCTCCTGAGAAGACTTGCTATTTCTGTGGCAAGACCGGGCATGTCAAGGATCAGTGTAGGAAGATGTTGGGACAGTGCCTGATTTGTGGAGACCCTACTCATGCTATGAAGGAGTGCCCGAGATCTAAGCTACCTTGGAAGGATCCCGTTGCCGCACAGTCGTTGCAGCAGAAAGCACCTGTACCTGCAGGTCGTGGAGCACCTCTCGCTCCTCAGAGGAAGGCTTTTCAGCAGGCCATGCAGCCGAGGAGGCAGGCTTATCTGATGACGGCAGTGGAGAGAGAGGCTGTGGATGAGGTTATCGCAGGTAATTCTCAAACTAGTTGTTTCCTTCCTTAGATAGTTTGATTGTTAGCTTATGGTTGTTGCTTGCATATGTTGTTTGTTAGAATAGGGCTTGATTGTTAGATTATTTGTTAGGTGTGATTTTGGTGTGCACGTTTCCTGCACGAGTCCTCTTTGACTCAGGTGCATCGATGTGCATTATTTCTCGGAGCTTCGTGGAGAAGCATTCCATGACGACTTCCCCTCTTCCCAAGAGTTGGAACATCGTTACAGGAAATGGCGTGATCTCGGTGCATCGTGGGTGCACTTCGTGCCCTTTGGTGGTCTATGGACATGAGCTGTATGCTGACTTTATTGTCCACGACATCATCAACTACGATGCAGTGCTTGGAATGGATTGGCTTGCGAGTTTCTATGCTACGATCGATTGTCGGAGGAAGAAGGTGGTGTTTGAGATCCCTGGACATCCGGTGTTTGAGTTCAGTCGAGGTAGCAGTTCGCTTGGGCCTGTCAGGTTTCGGGCCAAGCCGGTGGATATTGTTGCTATGCAGATGGAGCAGGATAGACCAGCTGTGGTACGCGAATTCGACGACGTCTTCCCTGAGGAGATGTCTGGACTGCCGCCCGATCGAGCTCTCGAGTTTTCGATCGATCTTATACCGGGAGCGCAGCATATTTCGAAGGCGTCGTATCGGATGGCTCCAGCAGAGTTGGAAGAGTTGCGTAGGCAGCTGGACGAGCTTTTGCAGAAAGGATACATCAATCCTAGCATGTCTCCATGGGGAGCACCGGTGTTACTGGTAAAGAAGAAGGATGGTTCGCGTCGCATGTGTGTGGATTACCGGGAGCTGAATGCTGTGACTATCAAGAATAAATATCCCTTGCCTCGGATAGATGACATCTTTGATCAGCTCGGAGGATCGAGGGTGTTCTCTAAGTTGGATTTGAGGAGTGGTTACCATCAGCTTAAGGTGAATAAGGACGACATCCCGAAGACAGCGTTCAGGACGAAGTATGGTCACTACGAGTTCATGGTTATGCCATTTGGTGTAACCAATGCGCCCGCAGTCTTTATGAACCTGATGAATCTGGTCTTCTACGACTTTCTAGACAAGTTCGTCGTCATCTTCATTGACGATATTCTGATCTATTCAAAGTCGGAGGAAGAGCATGCATCGCACTTGAGGACAGTATTGGAGATCTTGAGGAAGCATCGTTTGTATGCTAAGTATTCCAAGTGCGAGTTCTGGCTGGATAGAGTTGCCTTTCTCGGGCATGTGGTGTCTGGTGATGGAATTTCTGTGGATCCCGAGAAGGTTGTGGCCATCAGAGAGTGGCCGGTTCCGCAGTCGGCGTCAGAGATTCAGAGTTTCCTTGGGCTTGCAGGATATTATCGGCGTTTCATTAAGGACTTTTCTCGGATTGCTGAGCCGATGACCAGACTGACGCGGAAGGATGTGCCTTATGTTTGGTCTGATGAATGTGAGAAGGCTTTCGGTATTCTGAAGGAGAGATTGACAACTGCCCCTGTTCTTGCTATGCCTGATCGGAGTGGAGGATTCGAGATCTTTTGCGATGCTTCTGGCAAAGGTTTAGGATGTGTGTTACATCAGCATGGGCATGTGGTTGCGTATGCTTCTCGTCAGCTTAAGGCTCACGAGAAGAATTACCCGACACATGATTTGGAGTTGGCTGCTGTCGTGTTTGCGCTGAAGATTTGGAGGCACTTCCTGCTGAGTGAGAAGGTGAAGATCTTCACCGATCACAAAAGCTTGAAGTATATCTTTACGCAGAAGGAGCTCAACATGCGACAGCGTCGATGGTTGGAGCTCATGGCAGACTATGAGATTGACTTGCAGTATCACCCTGGCAAGGTGAATGTGGTCCCGGATGCGCTGAGCAGACTTCCAGCTGTGATGATGATGACCTCACAGTGGAGATTGCAGCAGGATTTTTGCGAGACTGGTATCGAGATTATTCTTCCTGGAGAGACCTCTTCGTTGATGAGTATGCAGATACAATCGATAATCGTGGATAGGATCAAGGCTGGACAGGCTGGAGATGCTAAGCTTGTGAAGATTCGGGAGCAGGTGGAAGCCGGTCTGCGGACTGACTTTTTGATTCACGAGGATGGTTCGTTGAGATTTGGAGCCAGGTTGTGTGTGCCAGCTGGAGATATCAGAGAGGAATTATTGGTGGAGGCACACAGTTCGCCGTATTCTGTGCATCCTGGTGGGACCAAGATGTACAAGGATCTTCGTCTGAACTTTTGGTGGCATGGAATGAAGAGGAGTGTGGCTAGGAGTGTAGCCAAGTGTTTGGTTTGCCAACAAGTAAAGGCGGAGCATCAGCGTACGGCAGGGTTGCTACAACCGCTTCCGATTCCTAAATGGAAGTGGCAGCACATCACTATGGACTTCGTGACTGGACTACCTCGGAGTCCGAAGCAGAACGACGTGATTTGGGTGATCGTAGACCGATTGACCAAATATGGGCACTTTATTCTCTTCCGAGTAGGACAGTCTACCGAGACGCTAGCAAGGAGATACATGGAGGTAAATGCGTTACTCTCCGTTTCTATTTCCTTTTTCCTAGCTTAGATAGTGATGTAACGTGAATCGTGCAGGAGATCGTACGACTTCACGGAGTCCCCGTGAGTATCGTGTCGAACAGAAACACGAGATTCACATCTCAGTTTTGGCAGAGTCTGCAGAAGAGCTTGGGTACGAGTCTGAGTTTCAGCACGGCGTACCACCCGCAGACGGATGGCCAGTCCGAGAGGACGATTCAGATCTTGGAGGATATGTTGTGAGCTTGCATGCTGGACTTTAAGGGATCTTGGGAGGATCATCTCCATCACGTTGAGTTTGCCTACAATAACAGCTACCGGGCGAGTATTGGAATGGCGCCTTTCGCCGCGCTATATGGAAAGAAATGTCGATCGCCACTGAGCTGGGATGACATTGGAGATCGGGAGCTGTTAGGACCGGAGATGATCATGGAGGCCGTGGATGTTGTGAGGAACATCCGGGAGAAGCTGAGGATTGCGCAGGACCGTTTCAAGCATTGGGCAGATGCTAAACGGAGGCCTTTGGAGTTTCAGCCTGGCGATCATGTCTTTCTGAAGATTTCTCCGAACCGCGGAGTTATTCGATTTGGGAAGAGAGGCAAGCTGAGTCCGAGGTTCATTGGACCGTTCGATATTCTGGAGAGAGTTGGAGCTGTGGCTTATCGCTTGGCGTTTCCACCGGCGCTTGTGGGAGTTCACGACGTATTTCACGTATCTCAGTTACGTCGATACGTTAGTGATCACTCTCACGCTGTGGATTTCTCGAAGATTACGGTTCGTCCGGATCTGTCTTATGATCAGCAGCCCGTTGAGATTCTGGATCGTCAACAGAAGCAGCTGAGGAATAAGACCGTCGACTTAGTTCGAGTTCAGTGGAGTCACGGTTCCCCTGGTGAGTCCACCTGGGAGCGTGAAGAGGAGATGAGAGAGCGTTTCCCGCACCTTTTCCTGAGCAGTGCTTGATGTTGATTCCGAGGACGGAATCATTTCTAAGGTGGGGAGGATGTAACGGTACGTTTTCGTTGTACTTTGTTTGTGCACGTGCTTTTGGCCGTGCACGTGTTTATTTTAGACTTTATTTGATTGTGAACACTTTTGTGTGATATACCGTTGTGAACGTCTCTGAGAGTATTAAATAGTGGCACTATCTTGAAACGACACTTCTCGAGTCGTTTTTCCACAATTTAATCTTACTCGATGAGACGTGACGATTTTCACTTTAGACGGGAGACGTTTCTATTTTTAGTTTCGTCGTCCGACGTCGAATTTGAGATCCGTCTTCTTAGTTAGCTCACTTTCATCATCACGATCACCCCGATATTTATTTTATAATTTTTGGAGTTTACTTGACCACTTTTATATTTTTAACAAGTTTTATAATATTTTTAATAATTAATTTTTAAATTATTTTCGGCCAAATAAAATTTATTTGAGTTTTAAACGTATTAAAGAATTTTTGAGCCAATTTCCAGCTCATTTGGACCCGGTCAAATCCTTGGGTGGGTTGGAGAAGTTGAATTTCAAATTTTAAATTATTTTAAACTTCTAATCCTATTAGATTTAGCCCTAGACCAAGTCAACCCATCTACACTATATAAACAACCCCTAGGAAGACCCATTTTCGCAAGAAATTAACTCTAGCCTCTTCCAAAACCCAAATTTAACGTTGCGACGATTCGTCGCAACGTTGCGACGAGCAGTTGCCGCACCGACCGAGAAAACCATCGCAAATTCCCCGCACGGACCGCTAGCCGCCCCCGCATCCATCACCACTCGCATCGCAGCAGCCATCCCCGCTCCGTTCCCTCGGTCTGACCGAGGGCTTGGCCCGCACCCCGCTCCGCATCGACCCCGCACCGTCGCCCGCAGCTGTCGCCCGCATCGCCCCACGCCTGACCGAAGCGCCCGCTCGCATCGACCGCTCGCCGCTTGTTGCAACGTTGCAAACGTTGCAACGCCCCGCATCCAAGCGCCTGACCGACCCGCCCTACCGCTCCGACCGAAGGAAACAGCCCGCACCGCTGCTGCGACCGACCCAAACGCTGCACAGCCCCGTTCCCCCGCATCTGACCGCGCCAAGTTCCCGCATTGGCTGAGTACGACCGAGAGCCATTCGTCGCAACCCCTCATCTGTCGCACCACTTGCCTCCGTGGGCCCCCCAAGTTCTCCAGAGGTATTGTGGGTCCCCCAAAGGTCCCTAGGACTACTGTGGGCCCCACCTAGGTGCGTTCTCTTCGACGATTTGCCGCGTACGACGTCGTCGCACATCGTAGCCCATCGTCGCACGTGCTAGCTTTGGAATCTGGAATCTTCGCCCCGGTTGATTGCTCTGAAATTTCCAGCGAGGAATCTAATTGGAATCTGGACTTGGAGCGTGATCTTTTATTCCAACCCCCGGCATCGCTACCCGACGTCGGTGTAGCTTTCGCGTCGTGTTGAGGTAACGCTTTGCACCCCTAGGACCCCCAACCCAATTGCATGCTAATCAAGACTAAAAATCAGTATTTTAAAGTATTTTAAATGTTTTAGAATTCACTAATCAAGATTAATAAAACGGATGTAGGCCGGTGGACTTGTGCACGTAGGATTTGTGACTTTGGACTCGGTGGACGGTGTTTCGCTGACGTGATAGTTGCAGGCAAGTGAAACTTGCCAAATCTTGCTTATGGCCATGTTTTTAGGACACTTCCTTGTTTTTTAGCGTAAAAGAGACTAGTCAGTGAAATGATAGCTGGCTAGACGCCTACTTGATCTAGTTTGACAACGAAACTAGATCCGTCACCTAATCGATCTAGCTTAACAACGAAGCTAGATCCAACCCTTTAAACCTGTTGTTCATGCATACTAAACTGTCACGGTTACTTTTCTTACCTGTACGCTTTACTACTTTTCCATGTCATGTCATCCATGCATTGAATGTCGCATTCGTAGCACACGCTACACTACTTGTACTTCCTTGTCCGGCTAGGTGTACCCCTACGCCATACTTGTTTAAAACACTTCCTGGCTCGTGGTGCAGAAGCGGGCCTCATGTGTTGGCTAAAAACCAATGCCCGATACACGTGGAGGGGTAGGGATAAACGGTCACTTGAGCTTAGGAGTTGGCCCGCGCAGCCGCTCTAGCCAAAAGACGGAATCTCTGTGCACGAGGTGCTTACTTTACTTGTCTTGTACTTGTCTTGTGAATGCCATGCCATGCTCGTACTTTACTTTACTTTACTTTACCTATTGCACTCATTACTTTAACTGCCATGTCATTGTATCATGCTAGAACTGCTAGGTTGCTTTACTTTCACCTACTTTCAGTTTCCTTGCACAAGTCTTCCAGACTTGCTGACATGTGCCCCTTGCTCTTTTGGGTGTCACATGTTAGACCCTGAGCCAGAGACAGTTGTTGAGGACGAGGTGTTTGCTGACGCTGAGCCCGAGCCTACGTTCGTTGAGGAGTACGAGGACACCGGAGACCAGTCTTAGAGACTGATTTTACTTGCTTTTGCTTTAGGTTGCTGTTAGTTGTCGGTGCTTGCACCATTGCTTTGTTTTCGTACTTTGTACTTTCGTTGGCCATGCTGGGCCTCTTTTA
>JAULAV010002864.1:0-25002 GCA_030789695.1 Scilla litardierei | reverse complement strand
TTGACAAAGTCTGAAAATTTCCCGAGACTTCAGCCCCAGTTCACCCGGCCTGCCAACCGGTCTCGTATATCTTCACCTGATCGGTTCACTGAGTGACTGATACGGCCATCAGCTGATACATCCCAACCGATCGGGTGAGTTATCAACCGATCGGTTGGGGCCTTGTTTTTCTGTAAAAGTCCACAAATGGTCTAAGTCCCTCAATGAAAGTTCTTACAGCTGGATTTATTTATTAAAATAGATAAAATAAAGTTAAAAATAGTCCTAAAAATTGGAAACAAAGATTTAGAGCATGGGTTGCCTCCCATGAAGCGCTTTTGTTTAACGTCGTTAGCTCGACGCCCGTTGATGATGTTCAAGGTGGGCGATACGGGTGATGCCCAAAGTCTGGCATCGCTTCAGCTTCTCCTTTTGTTGTAGTCGGTGGCGACAAGAAAACTTGTTCGACGACTCTCCCTTTGTTGACGGGGTCCGGGGGCTTCTCCTTCATATTGGCGTCCATCGCCACTCGTTTAAGGACCCGGATCTCATCCCCAGTGAGCCCCATGGGCTCTTTGCCTTTTCTCCTCGTAGGAGGAGATTTTGGGAATTCGAGAGGGATCACATGTCGGGCGACCGTCTCATCAGCAACTTTTTTCTTTGGTGAGCCAACTTGCTCTCCAATATCTCCCAAGCTATCGGGGGGATTTCTTGAAAGAATCTCCCAGAAGCTTGCCTCCACAGTTCTCTCTTCTTCCAACTCCAGCACATTGCATCTTTGATCGTCCGAGGGATCGGGGTGCTTCATTGACAACCCCAAGTCAAATTTGACTTTTTCTTGGCCGACGTTGAGGGAAAGCTTCCCATTCTTCACGTCTATTAGCACACCGGCGGTTGCCATAAAGGGCCGTCCAAGGATAATAGGGGTGTGCTTATCTTCCGGCATGTCCATCACCACAAAATCCACCGGCACTTGCACTCCACTCACATCAACAGGGAGGTCGTCTACTACCCCCACCGGGTATTTGACCGAACGGTCAGCAAGCTGTAAAGTCATTCCGGTGGGCTCCAAGTCTCCCATACCTATTCTCATGTATAGCGATAGGGGCATTAAGTTGATGCTCGCTCCTAAATCGACGAGTGCCCTCTGGATTCGCACTTCCCCAATCGAACAAGGAATGGAGAAACTTCCAGGGTCTTTAAGCTTGGGCGGATTTGCGCACTGAATGAGGGCACTGCACTCTGCCGTTAATACGAACTTCTCCTTTGTGGATCCTCTTGTCACCAAGTCCTTTAGAAATTTGGCGTAGGAGGGAATCGTCTCAATAGCTTCGAGGAAGGGGATTTGCAAGCTCAGATCTTTGACCATGGCAAAGAATTTGCCATACTTCTCGTCTATTTTGGCTTGGGCAAGCTGTTGTGGAAAAGGCACAATGGGCTTGAACACTCTGATGCTCCCTTCCTTAGTTTTCTTTTTCTCATCTTCTTCATGGACTCCCTCCGGAGTAGTTGGCTTTGGCGACGAAGCACCGTCGTCATTCAATTTCTTAATTAGTCGTTCTACGACCAACGGTGCTTCCGGTTCTTTGGGGGGCACTCTTGTGGGGATTTACGTTCCGCTCCCCAAGACGATAGCGGACACGTTCGCATGCTCATGCGTGAGCACCAAGGTCTGATTCACTCCCCTCGGGTTCACCTCCAGTTATGGCGGTAATAGATTCTGCGGCCTCTGAAGGTTCGCCATTTGTAACCCCAGCTGGGTCACCTTATCAGTTAGAACTCTCTGCCCCATCTCCAGCTTCAGATTTATCTTCTCCTGGTTGGCGATGTATTGGGTCAAGAGGGACTCAACCGGAGAGATGGCCCTCTGCTGGCCATATTGCTGCTAAATGGGCTGCTGATTCCTTGGAGCATATTGCTGATATTGTTGTGGAGGCGGCTGCTGCTGAAACTGCTGCTGCTGAAACTACTACTGCTGAGGTCTAACCGGCTGATATGGTGCCTGGTAGCTAAGGTTGGGATGATTCCGGTTGTTTGGAGAGTAGGCCGGGTTGGAACTAGTCCGTGGTGGATACGGCGCATTTCCCGTAGGATTGTAGAACAGTGCGCTAGCTTGGTCCAATGGTGGTGAGATGTCACCACCCTCGAAGTCCCCCATGAATTTTGTTTCCACCACGGCAATATGTTGCGTAACGGCACCACCGGCTCCTACCATCAATGCGGAGATCTGGGTCGATAGCAAGTCAAACTTGCTGGATAATTTGTCCACGTCCTCGACCCTGTGGATACCTCCAGATCTAGGTGTGGCTCTCTCGTGGCTGGCTTGGGAGAAGGAGGAGATCTTACTCCTCAGCTTCATGGTCTTCTCCGAAGGAAAGAACTTTGTCAGGAAAGCATTTGAAAGCTTCTCCTAGGTGTTGAATGTGTTTGGGTCCTTCCCCCTAAGCCACATCTTGGCCTTATCTCGCAGAGAGAAGGGGAATAGCTTTAGACGGATCGCCTCAGTTGTGACACCGTTTATCCGGAAGGTGTCACATTTCTCCAAGAAGGAGTCCAAATGTTCAATGGGGCTCTCCATGGGTGCACCCAAAAATGGATTCTGCTGGATCCACGTCACTAAAGACGGCTTAAGCTCGAAGCTTTGTGCCGTAATAGTAGGGGGACAGATGGCGGAGGTGGACTCGATGGATGGCATCAAGTACTCCAGCAGGGACTTGTGAGGTGGGGTGTTCTCCCCCATGGTTTCAGGATCCTCTCTTCTTCACTTCTCGGTGGCCAAACGCCTTAGGGTGGCAGTTATCTCCGGATCAACGGGAATCAAGTCGTCGAGACTTCTTGAACTCCTGCGCATGAAAAACAACAAACACCCGTGAAGCGAAAAGTGGGAAAGAAATAGATAAAATAAAAAATAAAAATAAAAATAAGAAAATAAAAAGGAAAAATAAGAATGCGAAAATTATCGTGAGATAGGGATGAGAGCTAGACTCAAGGGTTCATGAAATCCTAAAATAACAAGCACGTTGCCTCCCCGGCAACGGCGCCATAAAGCTTGACGTCCCCCGTGTTTTGCACGTCTGGATGTGTGCAATATATAATTGGGGGCGTGAGATTTAAATATTTGTAACCGCAAGCGCACAGTGTTGTAGTGTGGCTTGGGGGTCGAACTCAGGGAGGCGTGGTTGTGCTTGTGTCAAGAAGGATCGGATTCACCCCATGGGTGAGCTAGCCCGAATCGGATGATGGGTTGTCACAGAAAATGGAATGCGAGGGATAAACAATATAAAGGGAAAACCTGGGACTTCAGTTTCCACCCTATCGTGCGATTCTCGTCGATACGGCCTACGGGTAGGATAGCGATCGGAATTAGGGTGTAATGGTGAGACGTTGCCTCTAAAAGTGATACCAGCGTCCCATGGGCCCGATATTCCGGTCGGTGCCCAGGATGATACGCCGGACTTCCCGGGTTCGGTCAGTGGGCATTCCCATGTCCATTAACACTGATCGACTCCGGGAGCACTAAGCTCGCAACTATAACTACTAACGTCTCATCCTGCCGCTCCTGCATGCTAGGATTCGATGTCTACGCTAAGGGCGTGAGCTATGGCTAGGGAGTCAACCGCCAAGTTTATTCCTCCTTGGCCCAACGGTCAAAGGCGGTCTTTTTCCCGTCGATGACAATAAAACACCCCGCGTAACCGATAGATTCCTAATCCCTATCGATTTCCTAGTCCTATGGACGCATCAGGGAGAACCCACGAAGGGGTTTCCACCAAAATACCAGATTTGGGAACTACTCACACATATTTACTAAAAAGCGATTTAAATCGAAATCGAACGTAAAAGCATGATCAGGCGATTGAAAAGCAGTAAGAGCAATGCTAATAACACTATATTAAAGTTTGGTAAAGATCGAAAAACTTAGAAATATCTGAAAAATTACAGCTGTCAAGAGAGAGAAAAAATAGCAAAAAATAACAACTCCGTTTCTGGAAAACCTAGGGGTCATATATATAGAATACGAGACCTGCTTCGTTTCTTCGGCAGTTCAGCACGGGACTTCACCCGGTCATACGACACGGTCCGTTGAGGGTTGAAGCTAATCGGTTGGATCTTCGTGACATCGGGTGAATCGGTCGGTTGAGCTCTTCGTGTCATGGCTTCAGAGAATCGGCTATAGGTGAACCGATCGGGTGAAGGTCACCCGATCGGTTGGCATTCAGCATCAAATTCCAGAGAGTTGGGGCGTTTGAACCGGTCTCTGAACCGACCGGGTGACCTCTTGGATGCTCTAATTTATGTCCGGGTGGTGCACGCATGCATAACCTGATCGGTTGGAAATGACCAACCGGTCGGGTGAGGGGCTGAAAGATGCGATCTTCATCGTTTGACCCCCTAGATCACGCGTGACTCCTCCCGTTGCTCTGGGGACTCATGATATCGTCATTTTATGTCCCCTACACGGTAAACTCCTGCAAATATACAAAACCATGGAAAAGTGAAAGAAAACAAGAAAACACGAGAAAACGAATACAAGACGGCAGAAAATAGCGGAAAAACACGGAAGAAAACGTCCGTGAATATATGAAATATAAACGCACATCACGTACGTGACCACGTGGCCATGCTGATGCAAAACGCACCCAAGGACCTTCCCTGATGCATCACAATATACTTCGAAGCTTCCACTCCGATCCGGTACCGCCAAAACTGGTGCTGTGGTCAACCTCTCCTTCAAGATACTGAAGGCCTCCTCATAAGCATCTGACCACTGGAACTCCACATCCTTCCTTGTCAGCCTCATCATCGGCTCTGCAATCTTCGAGAAATCCTTGATGAACCGCTGATAATAGCCCGCTAAACCAAGGAAGCTCCTGATGTCTGACGCTGACTGCGGAGTCGGCCAATCTCTGACTGCTTTGACCTTTTCCAGATCTACAGATATGCCATCTCCAGACACCTCATGTCCCAGGAATGCGACTCTGTCCAACCAGAACTCGCACTTACTATACTTGGCATATAGCTTATGTCGTCTCAGCGTCTCCAGCACTGTCCTCAGATGACAGCTGTGCTCCTCCTCAGACTTCGAGTAAATAAGAATGTCATCTATAAAGATAACGACAAACTTATCCAAGAAGTCGTAGAAAATCAAGTTCATCAAATTTATGAACACAGCTGGAGCGTTGGTCACGCCAAATGGCATAACCACGAACTCAAAATGTCCATACTTCGTCCAGAAGGCTGTCTTCGGAATATCATCCTTCTTTGCCTCCAGCTGATGGTATCCGATCCTCAAGTCCAACTTCGAGAAGACTCTCGAACCTCCCAGCTAATCAAAGATATCATCGATACACGACAGCGTATACTTATTCTTCACTGTGACAGCATTCAGCCCTCGATAGTCCACGCACATCCTGCGGGACCCATCTTTCTTCTTCACAAGCAAGACTGGTGCACCCCACTGTGACACACTAGGGTGGATGAAACCCTTCTGCAGCAACTTATCCAATTGTTTCTGCAGCTCCTCAAGCTCAGTAGGAGCCATCCGATACAACGCCCTCGATATTGGTTGCGCTCCCGGCATAAGATCAATACCAAATTCTAGAGCTCGGTCGGGGTGGCAAACCTGAGATATCCTCTGGGAAGACGTCATTGAAGTCTCTGACGACTGCTGGTCAGTCGATCTCCATCTGCATTGCTCCGACAACCGGCACCTCCGGCTTGGCCCGAAATCTGATGGGCCCAAGCGACTCATCTCTGCTATGGAACTCAAACTCCAGATGGCCTGGAATACTGAATACCACCCTCTTGCTGTGGCATTCGATCGAGGCGTGGAAGTCTACCAGCCAATCGATGCCAAGAACGACATCGAAATGCGGCAGGTCATAGACAATGAAATCTGCGAAAAGTTCGTGTCCACTGACCACCAATGGAATCGATCAACAACCCAAGTTCACAGTCACCACTCCGTTCCCTGTGATGATGTCCCAACACTTAGGAAGTGTATGGGTGGGAATGGAGTACCTTGTTGCAAATCTCCAGGATATGATGCACATGGATGCACCGGAGTCGAACAAGGCCAAGGCCGGGTGAGAGAACACTAGAATGGTGCCTAAGATATAAAGGAACTAAGGTCAAACAAAGCTACTCTAACAAACAAGGTAATCAAACAAAACTAACAATCAGATTTAAACTATGAAATGAAAGGCTAGAACTGAAAAGATACCTGCAATAACTCCATCCAGGTCCTCAGTCTCAGCGGCTGTCATGGTGTAAGCCAGCCTCTGGGGTTGCACTGCCCGCTGAAACATCTGCCTCTGTGGCGCCAAGGGTGGTCCACGGACAGCAGCTCCTCTTTGAAGCAGGGCAGGCGCTCTACTCTGCAGCGGGGCTGGTGCTCCGAATATGGCATGACGTGCTCTCAGACAATCCTTAGCAGCATACGAGGCATCTCCACACACAAAGCACAATCCCATCTTCTTCCTACAATTGGCTTGAACATGCCCTGGCTTACCACAGAAGTGGCAAGTGTGGGATCCTGTCAAAACAAGGACGTTAGGATCGAATAAAAAAGTTGAGACTTACGCTTGCGTACGCGGCATCGTAATCTCGGAACTTCGCCCTCGGATTCGCTACAACGGTCGATACTTCGTCACAGAGGATCAAAGCAGAGTTTCACCGCCTAAATCTCTAACTAGAAGAGGATTTTAATGGAAGGGAGAAGAAGAACATAAGATGCCTTATGCAAACTTATGGCATGGAAAGTATTGAATGAATGCCTTACCTTTGGGTCCTATTTATAGGCTTTAGGGGTGGTTATTGTAGGAAATAAACAATTATAAGCTTATTAGCCTATATTAGCACATTCATTTATCCTCTTCTTCATTCACTTATCAAGTGCCTTTATGCACTTATAAAGTGACTTTTTCCACTTATTGAGTGGCTTTTTTCACTTA
The DNA here is from genome assembly GCA_030789695.1 of Scilla litardierei. Lineage (NCBI taxonomy): Eukaryota > Viridiplantae > Streptophyta > Magnoliopsida > Asparagales > Asparagaceae > Scilla > Scilla litardierei. Next base: position 18,070 of record JAULAV010002864.1, on the reverse strand, counting down.
TCGAGTGGTCCTTTTCACACGAGAAAAGGTTCCCTTCGTGCACGCCTTCGTGCACGCGACATCTGAGGTCCGTATACCCTCATACATCCCCTCATGGGTGTATTCGTGTCGTCCATATCCAACATCTCCCACTCACACTTGAGGGGATTGTAAGGAAACATCTTTTCCTTTGACTCTTCTGTTTGTCATACTGAGAAATAGGCCGTGTGACCGTCATGCGCATAGAGTCCGCTGTTGTGCACTTGTTAGAGATACACAACACTCCTCGAGGTGCAAAGTTGAGTAGATTAACGCATGCTTTACCCTAGATTATTTCTTCACATTTCTTATACTTTATATTCAACAATTGAATCCCATCTGGATTACAATTTTCTGGCCAGCTTTGAATCTCTAAAGTCCAAATGTGAATATGAAATTAATCTTCCTCTTCTTGCGATCCTTTTGATCTTGACTTGATTCTCTTTTCTAACATGTCCCGCCGGACCGAATTAACCATAGTCCATAAGCAACACACTAAGATAGCAATCACCCAGTCAAATCTTAAGGAACCAATTAGAGTCCATAAGGGTAACAAGTTAAGACCCATATGGTCTTTGGGTCTCACATAATAGTAAACACTATTACTATTCTAACCCAATGGTCAAAAATGCATACGTAGTATGAATACGTATTACAACATCACTCCTTTCCCAGGGAGCGTATGTCTTAATGATGTTGTAAGGATGATAACCAGACACCACAATGTCTGGCTTTGAGTCCCTTTTACTACTCATATATCTTCTGGACTCATATCCCGCTTAAGACAGATAGGATTTCAAAATCCTCTTAGATCTTTTGAAAACATCCATATGATGCAGATCTTTTATACGACCATTTTGTTTAAGTCATGACTCTAAATCGTCCGTCTGACGATTTTGACTTTAAACAGGTCTCATCTTTATTTTTCCCGTCTGATAAAATAAAGGCGGTTGCTCATGTGAGAGAGCCAACCTTAATCTGTCCGACATACTAAAATTCAGCTGAGATTTCAAAAATGTACACAAACATTTCTTAAAAAATTCATATGCAATGGTGAAAAGAACTTATTCTTTTATTAAATTTGATCATTTACAGACATGGGAATTTACATTGGTACAACTCAGCTCTTATGCAATCATTGAGATGATAAGTGTTTGTAAAACACATCTCTGGGGATTGCCTTCGTAAGCAGATCCGCTATCATCTCATGCGTAGATATGTACCATATGACTACCTTCTTGGTCTTATCATAGTCTTTTGCAAATTTGTAGCAGATATCAATGTGTTTGGTCTTACAATGGAATTTAGGATCTTTGACATAGGCTATAGATGCTTGACTGTTGCTGTGTATAGGTACATCACCTGAGTCACTTGCATCAATTAGCCTGTCTAAGAACTTCCTAAGCCAAACAGCCTCTTGGACTGCCATGCTAAATGCTACAAACTCGGCTTCCATAGTTAAAAGTGCGATGCAGGATTGTTTCTTGCTACTCCAGAATATTGCACCAGATCCGAGTAGAAAAACATATCCTGAGGTCGATCGTCGCTCATCGAGATCACCCTCCCAATCAGCATCAGTGTAGCCTTCGAGCCTCAAGGCATCTCCTTGATAGCATAAAGCATAGTCCGCAGTTCCCGTAAGATACCGCAATATCCTCTTAACCGCTTTCCAGTGTACTTGCCCTGGGTTGGATTGGTAACGACTTACCATTCCAACGGCAAAACAGATGTCCGGTCTTGTACACATCATAGCGTACATAAGACTACCAACTGCACTGGAATATGGAACTTTTTCCATAATTTCCTTTTCCTTTTGGTTATTTGGACACGATTTCAGACATAAATTGTCGCACTTGCTTATAGGAGTATCAATGGACTTGCAGTCCTGCATATTAAAACGTTCTAAAACCTTCTTTATATAAGTCTCCTGTGAAAGAGAAAGAAGTTTCTTCGAACGATTCCTTGAAATCTTAACTCCAAGGATATATGCGGCTTCTCACATGTCTTTCATCTCAAAAACTGATGAAAGCCAAGCCTTGATATCCATCACAAAGCCCTTGTCATTTTTCGGCTATTAAAATGTCATCTCATATAGAGACATAATAATGTACTTGCTCTTAATCCTCTTGATATATACGCAGTTGTCTTCATCAAGCATGGAAAAACCATTTGATAAGAAAACTTCTTAAAATCATATATACCATTTCCTCGAGGATTGTTTAAGACCATATATGGATTTACGAAGTTTACAAACCTTATGTTCATTTCCTTCTTTTACAAACCCTGTTGGTTGTTCCATATAGATCTCCTCGTCCAATTCTCCATTGAGAAAGGCAATCTTTACATCCATCGGATGTAATTCGAGGTCTAAGCAAGCTACCATTGCCAGAATCAGGCGAATCGAGGTAAAACGGATAACAGGTGAGAAGGTCTCTTCGTAGTCTATCCCTTCCTGTTGCGTAAAACCTTTCGCGACAAGGCGAGCTTTATATCTGTCAATAGAGCCATCAGCCTTATGCTTGATCTTGAGAACCCATTTGTTCCCAATTGCTCTACGTCCTCTGGGTAAGTCAACTAAGTCTCAGACTTGGTTAACTTTCATGGATTCCAACTCTTCCTTCATCGCTTTCATCCATTTGTCTTTTGCAGGGCATGATATGGCATGTTTAAAAGTAGCAGGCTCGTCATCATCCTGTAGTAAAGTCATAAAGGTTTGCGAAAATTCATCCTCAAATCTTAGAGGAGCCAACCTTATACGACTACTATGTCGTATTTGAGATTCTTCAAGTCCTTGTTGACTCGAATTTAGATCAATTCTAATATCACTCCCACTTGAAATGTCGTTAGAAATGTTCCCACTTGGATTATTATTCCCGTATGGAATAGGATTAGTGTCATTCGTATCATCCATTGGTGAAGTTTGAAACGTATTTTCTTCTTCACCAAGAATTCTCCCACTCGAATGAGGTAATCCTTCTTGATCATTAATCTCAAATAGAGATAAGTCCTGACTTATCTCGCCCTGTCTTGGAAACTCGTTTTCCAAGAAAGTGACATCCCTCGACTCAAACTCAATTAGACCTCCATTGTCTTCCTAACTAACGAAAACATAACCTTTGGAGTTTTCTGCGTATCGTATAAAGATACATTTCCTTCCCCGTGGCCCAAGTTTGCCCTACTTATGGGAGAAAATATGTGCGTAGGATGCACATCCCCAAGGTTTCAAAATGTCTAAGTCAGGAGACCTTTGGTTCCACAACTCATAAGGAGTGGAGCTAACTGATTTCGAGGGTACGCGGTTCAAGATGAAAGCGTCCGTCAATAATGCATCACCCCAAAAGGTGATTGGCAAGTTAGCTTGCGCCATCATTGAACGGACCATTTCCATTAAAGTCCTATTTCTCCTTTCTGCAACACCATTTTGTTGCGGAGTATAAGGCATAGTTACATGATGTACTATGCCCTTTTCATCACAAAGTTCCTTAAAACTTGTTGATTGATATTCTCCGCCCCTATCGGTTCTAAAGACCTTAATCTTGCGATCTAATTGATTCTTCACTAAACTCATATAGTTCTTAAAGCAGGTTAATGCTTCACTTTTGTGGGATATCAAATAGATATGTCTGAATCGGGTGAAATCATCAATAAAAGTGATGAAATAGGACTTCCCGCGTCTTGTCTTGACATTCATCGGACCACATATGTCCGAATGGATGATCTGTAATGGAACCTCGGCCCTTGTGCTGGTTTCAAACGGCTTGCGACAAGATTTCCCTACAAGGCAATGTTCGCATGTCGACATTTCAACCTTTGAAACATTGTATAGAAGGCCACGTTTGGCAAGTCTATCCATTCGTGTTGGTCAAATGTGACCAAGCATTGCATGCCAATAAATTATATCAGACTCATAAGTCGATGAATTTGCAACAAGGAAATTTTCATTACAATATGAAGAGTCATACATTGTATTTAATAAAATAAATCCTTTGAATACATACCCAGTAACAATTAAGGAATTATTACAACACAAGTCCAATTTACAATTTTGAAAGAACCAGCTATAACCAAGACCCATTAACACGACCACAGATATTATATTCCTTCGAATATCTGGAGCGAAGAGAACATCATGAAGTAGGAGAGTGCGGCCATTGTCCAAGACTAGCTTGCAAGTCCCAACGCCTTTCACTTCAACACGTGTGTTGTTTCCTACATAGATCCACTTCGTTCCTTGGGGTATCCGGTGATACTCCACGAAGGACCGTCTGTCCCTTGCTATGTGGTCGGTGGCACCTGAATCAATTATCCAAAATGGATTAGATTCCACAAGAAATATTGAACTAGAAACACATATGTAACTAGTATTACAAGTTACCTCGTCGCTTCCACTCGTACACAAACGAGCATAGTGACCGAACTTGTTGCACTTGAAGCACTTGATCTTCTTCAAGTCTTTCTTCTTGTGCCATTTCTTGTGCCCACCCTTATGTTTGGGTTTCTTGGTAGACTCAGGTTGCTTATTACGTTCATTAGTAGACTTCGAACGATCTTTATGTTTCTTTCCCCCGTGTGAGGAACTATCAACCATGTGCACTTCTGCACTTGGCTTGGCACCCGCAAGCCGCTCTTCCTCTAACTCGAGGTGCTTGGAAACATCGCTGAAGGTCTTGATGCTCTCATTATGAATGAGATGCATCTTCATTTGGTCCCACCCATTTGGTAGGGAACGTATGACTGCTTGGATTTGTTGCTCATCAGTGAGCACATGACCTGCATCCTTTAACTCTGAGATTAGATTCGCCATATGTCGCAGATGTTTTCCCATGGAATGATCAGGACATTTCTTGTATGAATCAAATCTTATAGTTAAAGAACGAAGTTTGGACACCGATGTGCCACCAAACTTCTCCTCAAGCTTGGACCATATGTCCATGGCTAAGTCATGCTCTCAGAAGATGCGCATTATGTCATCAGCCATACTGCTCAATAACGTAATGCGCGCTATCTTGTTCTTCCGAGACCAAGCATCAAAAGCTTCCTTGTCTCATTTGTGTCAGGCCGTAGTGCCCAACTCAGGTTCAATCATTACGTTCTTTAGAGTTTCGAGCACTTCTTGCTCCTCTAGAACGTATTGTATCTTGATGGACCAAAGTTTGTAATTATCGCCGTTGAGTTTTTCACCTCTGTTTAACTCAGCGACGATATTCTTTGAAGCGGAAGACATTTTACTTTTAAAATACTGCAAAAGACACAAAACCGAAGGTTGGATCAAAAACATTGCATTAAAAATAATTAAAATACAATTCCCACTTGAAATGATAATAGAATATCCCATTTGGATAGTTCTAATTTCAACTCCCACTTGGAATGATATTTATAATTTGACAAGTTACTTTCGAAAAATATTGAAGATGTTGTTATAGAATCGGAAAGGTTTCTACGATTCCAATCACCATCTAGAACAATCCTTCAATATTACCCCCTCACTTATCAAACAATAGTACTCTTATAGTACTTCGCAGCGGAAAAGCGTTTTTGAAAAACGTATTTTTCAAAACGTATGAAAACGTATTTTTCAAAAAAAATATATTTCAACCTAGTACCCTTATGATACTAGCAAAATATTCGGCACTTCCTGGCCATTTACCGGGGTTGTGCCGTATCCGTGCCAAGGCCGGATCCCCCCTGAGGGGATTTTCTGCAAGCCATTGTCGCCGGCTCCCGTATGGATCCAGGCGCTTCCCCCCGTATAGGAGAATTTTTCCGCAGACGACTGTCGTTGGCCCCGTATGGGCTAGTCAACATGTTCGTGTTACATCGAACAAGGCTTCTCGCCGAGGCCGACCAATGCGACCAAAAATCCCCGATTGGTCGACCAGACCAATGCCGACCAAAAAACCTTGATTGGTCGACCAGTGCCTCTGCCCTGGTCGATCAAGGATCCAGGCACCCCCGGCCAGAGGCCGGCCAGGGGGCCGGCCAGGGGGCCAGCCAGGCCCTGGCCGAGGCCAGGGCATTGGCCCTGGCCTCTGCCAGGGCCGGCCAGGCCGGCCCCTGGCCTTGGCCGAGGCCGGCCAGGGCCCCCTGGCCCTGGCCTGGCCTCGGCCAGGCCTAGCCTTGGCCACGGCCAGGGCCCCCTGGTCGGGGCCGGGGCCGGCCAGGTCCGGCCATGGCCATGGCCGGGGCATTCCCATTTGGACTTGGCCGGCCATGGCCCATATGGCCATGGCCGGCCACCCCTTGGCATGGGGTTGCCGCACACACGTCTCCCCTCCGACGGGGTGGTTTTCGTTGTCATTTGGCCGTAGCCAACCCCCTCGCATGGGTAGGAGGGATGCATTGCCTTCATAGCCCATTTGGACATGGTGGTCATGCACCAAAAGTCATCTTTTCCGATGGGGATAACTACCATCATCTTCCTCGATGAAGCACCCGTTCGTCGAGAAAGTAGTTATTCTCTAATGGCCGTGTGCCAAAATGAAAAAATAACATACTTTAAAGTTCATAAACTACACGCTCCACATGAAGAGAGTTCACATTCCATATGAATGGAGACTCAACATCTATGAAGAGTGCGAGCATGACGATATGAACGGTCGGTTCTTCCCGTCACGGAGAGTTCCTGCCATATCCGTAATGACAGAAGACCCTAACGTAAAAAGAACAACCGCTGCGTTCTCTCAATCACGAAGCGTTCCTACCATATCCATAATGGTAGGATACCCATTCGTGAAAAAGACAACACCTCGTTCATCGGTTTGACGGGGCGACGGTTTGACCGGGGCGAACCCGTATGGCTCTGATACCAATGTGGGATCCTGTCAAAACAAGGACGTTAGGATCGAATAATAAAGTCGATACTTATGCTTGCGTACGTGGCACCATAATCTCGGAACTTCGCCCTTGGATTCGCCACAACGGTCGATACTTCGTCACAGAGGATCGAAGCAGAGTTTCACCGCCTAAATATCTAACTAGAAGAGGATTTTAATGGAAGGGAGAAGAAGAACATAAGATGCCTTATGCAAACTTATGGCATGGAAAGTATTGAATGAATGCCTTACCATTGGGTCCTATTTATAGGCTTTAGGGGTGGTTATTGTAGGAAATAACCAATTATAAGCTTATTAGCCTATATTAGCACATTCATTTATCCTCTTCTTCATTCACTTATCAAGTGCCTTTATGCACTTATAAAGTGACTTTTTCCACTTATCGAGTGGCTTTTTCCACTTATCGAGTGGTCCTTTTCACACGAGAAAAGGTTCCCTTCGTGCACGCCTTCGTGCACGTGACATCTAAGGTCAGTATACCCTCATACATCCCCTCATGGGTGTATTCATGTCGTCCATATCCAACAGCAAGGACCCTTGTTCTGACTCTGCACCGGTGCTCTAGGCCTCTTAAAGGGCACCGCCTAAACTGGTCTCATCACCGGCCTAGCAGGTGGCCGGTACTGCTCCATGGGACGCTTTCCTCTACCAGCTGGAGGGTTAGGTAGACGCGATATGGTCTCATGGTTCCTTGCGGCATTCAGTACAGCTCCCATGGTCGAGAAATCTGCTGAAGACATAGAAGCCTGAATCTTCGGACGTAGTCCCTGACGAAACCGATCAGCTCAGTTCTCCTCCTTCTTCACCATATGCGGGGCAAAACGACTCAGCATCTCGAACTCCGCCTCGTACTCATCGACGGTCATATCCCCCTGCTTCAGATCTACAAATCTACTCAACAGCTCCCTCTTAGCAGCCTTAGGGAAATACTTCTCCTTGAATATTGACCTGAAGGTCTTCCACTCCACTGGCTTCTGCAAGCACCTCTCCTCAATGCGCCACCAGTTCCTAGCATTCTCGGTCACCTACATCTTCGCTATCTCGACTCGGGTATCATTAGCGATCTTCGCATCTACCAGCTTCTCCTCTGTACTCTGGATCCACTCATCAACACCTAAGGTCCCTCCTTCCCAGAAAATGTCCTCGGCTGAAGCTCATTGAACTGCTTCACTCCCGGAGCAGCTCGAGGGGTAGGCGGAGGCGGTGGTGGTGCAGCTGGGGGAGCCTGGGCAACATGGTGGGACTGCTGAACCAACTGATGTTGCACATCCAGCATCTCTCTCATCACGCCCAGATACTGGCGGAACTCACCGCCCTGGTCATCCGGAACTCCATCGACTGAGCTCCTAGATTGGGTGACGCATCGTCCTGCCATCCTATTGACAGAAAGACACAAATTTGACTCACACAAATTACTGGATGATAATAAAAATGAGTGTCAATACTTCTATTGTTCCGAACTTGCAGAAAGGATGGGACCTGCAGGGGCCACCACTAAAACCTGTCACGTACCGCTTCCCAAACTATGGAGGTGAAGCGTGACTAAGGCCCGCTTAGGCCGGAGCTGTGAAGCTCGGACCCAATAAGCGTCTGTGTGGTACTCCAAGACGAAGGAACAAGTCCCTGCAGGTTAGTACAGAACAACAAAAGTACTGAAAAGGGAAACATTCATTTTATTCCAAAATAACAATCCAGAAGTACTGAGAGTCTAATAAAAGCCTGACATGGCTACAACAACTGAAAGTAAACTACTGGTGCAATCACCCAACCTAGACAGAAAGTAAACGCTGCTACGCACCCAACTAAACGGCAGTAAGAACTCTGGAGTAGCAACGTGAAGACCTCTAGCTCTGGTCCTCCTCGGGCACGTACTCTGGGTCGACGTCCTCCAGCTCTATGTACTCTGGCAGGTCAGCCTCGTCAATGTACTCCAGTTCAACACCTGACGCATAGCACCCAAAAGAAAGGAACTGTATGTCAGGTAAAGTCTACAAAAGAGGGTTAGACTCTACTGCAAGTGTATCAAAATTTTAAGCAACGATTTATTGGTTAATTAGCATGCTGGAGTTATAACATAGTAACAAAAGAAGGTAAACGGAGCAGGAAAACTAAAACGCGTCAAGCAGTAGCCGTAGCGTGTGCTACGGACTATGGGACTAACCTAAAGTGGTCATGACATGACGTGACAAGACAAGACATGACAAGACATGATAAGACACGTGTAACTCGAAGGGCTCACGTCTTACGGTTCGAGGGGGATCAGACCCTCTCCCCGTGTGCACGCTCAACCCTACCCCAACCCAAGTGCACAAGACAAGTCCGTACAAGGGATCACTTACTCTAGCTTGGTGAGTGCCCTATTGCCCGCAAGCTGTGTATCCGTACAAGGGATCACCCACTCACTGGTTAGTGCCCTATTGCCCGCAGGCTGTGTATCCGTACAAGGGATCACCCACTCACTGGTGAGTGCCATATTGCCCGCAGGCTGTGTATCCGTACAAGGGATCACCCACTCACTGGTGAGTGCCATATTGCCCGCAGGCTGTGTATCCGTACAAGGGATCACCCACTCACTGGTGAGTGCCATATTGCCCGCAGGCTGTGCAAAACAAGACAAGACAAGACAAGACAGAGATGGTTCTTCTAGGGGGTCCACACGCACGCACACACAAGATAATCCTAAGGTGTCAAATGTTATTGTTGAGCTTAGACTTCGTCTTCAAGTCTAAGCTGTCAAGGGGTATCCCGGACGCTATCATTTCACGTCCGGTTCTCTTTGTTCACATTTTAACAGTTCTAAAAGTCTAAGGCCTAAACACGGCTGAAGGTACAAGTGAGTACACTTGCCTGCGGTGGCGAGTGTGTCGTCCGTCTAAAGCATCCCGTCCAAGCGTCTCGTCTGCAGTAGTCCGTCTGAAACAGGGTCGCGGCGATGGTGTCAGGTCACGTTTTCATCAAATCCTATTAGGGGTTGTTTCTAAAATTGGCGAGACTACCCTAACAGTCAAAAATTCACGTTTTTGATGTTCGTTCAGTCTAGATCGACGTCTACCCTATGTGGACAGAAAATTGTCCGATCGTCGATCTTTCCTACGGTGGGCAATGTTTTACAGATGCTGAAAATAAATTTAGTTCAAGTTGGCCAATTTTAGTTTAGGGTTTGATTGAACTACGGTGTGGGTTCGCTACGAGTTAGGGGGACCAACCTCTCCGGCGTTTGACGCAGAATGGACGTAGAGTCTGAACGGCGACAGATCTGAATGGCACGGCTACGGAACGTCTCCTTGCGGCAACAGGCAGATCTACGGTAATGACAGCGAGGGGTAGTGATCCGGGAAGGTGAAACATCGAGCAAAGTAACGTCGGGAAGGCGTCTAATGGATTCGAAAACACGGGCATCGAGACGAGCCCGGTAGCGGTCCGTAGGAGGTGTAGGCGGCGTCGAGGGGCCGCTGAACAGCGAGCAAGGAGGAGCAAAGGCCACGGGGAGCCAAAACAGCAAGTAACGGGCGCGTTCACGGCGACGAAAAGTGGTTGGAAGGCTAGCCGTGGCTGTCCGGCCTAGGGGCTGTCGCTGGGAGGGAGTCACCGACCTGAGGGTGGTCGGTCGGATCAGAGGAGGCCGTGGGGGCATCTGGCGGCCGAAAAATGGCCAAAACAGGCAGCTGGCAGCTGGCAGCGGCGTCGACGACGGCTGTTGTGCATGATAAGGCCGACGGCGAGGACCATTTCAGGCGGTCGAGAGCGGAGACAGGGCGCCGGAGGTGGTGACTGACGTCGACCGGAGATGGGGCGGTGCCGGCATAGGGTTGAGAGCGAGGGAGAGGGTGTCGCGAGAGGGAGGGGGAGTTATCACGGGCTTTGTTTGGTGGCGGCTGAAGAAATACAAAAAAACCCTAGCCTAGGATTCACGTGAATAGCTTGGGTTTTGATTTAATATATAAAAAGAACTAGTGATAGACACCTATAGGATATTGGTTAAATGTGAGAGGGAGATAGGGATATGAAGTGTGGAGATAAAGGAAAAGATAGGTGCCTATAGTGGTAGAAGATTTACCCTTGATACGTATGGGTATCATTAGGGATTTATTAAGATCTGATTACAATTTGAAATTCAAATTGATTAGGGCTAATCAACGCTTGGGATTTGATTAGGGGATAACTCTCACCACGGGCATCGGAAAAATAATCCGAAAATACTAGGACGATCGTCGAGACAAGAAGTACGATGCTACTGGGTCCGATCGCATGCTATACCTACCAGAAATTACCGTAAAAATTGGAAACCTCGTATTGGTGCCAAAATACCAAAACGCCCTTCCATTCAAAGCTGTTTTGCGAGAAAACGAGCCGTGAAATGACGTTTCCAAAAATTACAATAAAATTCTACACTTCTATACGGTCACAACGGCATATAACACCATATATACCGAAACAAGGAAAGAGTCAAATAAAATACGTGCACGAAAAAGTACGTGCACGTAGAAAATCCATAAGGTCGGAAAGCGACCGTTACAGTCACCGTACAAGAAAAAAGACAGAAAAATAACAACTCCCGTTTTCAGAAACCTAGGGTAATTATATATACAGATCGACGTCACCCGATCGGTTGAAGCATCAACCGATCGGGTGAGCTGCTACACGTTTCGGCCGTCGGCATCGGGGGCTTCAACCGGGCACTGAGGAAAGCGGGTGAAGCAAGAGGGTCGTCGTTTGAAGAGATGCAGCATCAGGTCACCCGATCGGTTGGAATTATCCCCAAAAATAGCCGAGAGTTCTATCGACTTGGCACAGTCAGCGAACCGTCGGTTGAGCTCTCTGGGTCGTCATTTGGAAAATCAGCTACTGATGAACCGATCGGGTGATATATCACCCGATCGGTTGGAATTCAGATCCAAATTGGCTGAGAGCTCTGCTGTGTTGAACCGGTCAACGAACCGGTCGGTTGATTTTCTTCTCACTCCAGCCTCCGTCCGGGTCAGACACGCGTGCACCACCCGATCGGTTAGCTGTGTCCAACCGAACGGTTGAGGGTTGAAAAATAGCGATCTTCGTCGTTTGACACCCTGGATCGCTCGTGACTCCTCCCGTTGCTCTGGGGACTCATGATGTCTTCGTTATATGTCCCCTACATTGGCATTCTCCTGCAAATACACAAAAACACAAAGAAGTGAAAGAAAACTAAAAATCCCAAGAAAATGGGCACGAGACGATGGAAAACAACGGAAAAACACAAAGAAGACGTGGATAAATATATAAAATATAAACACACGTCAAAATCCCCCAAGCTGAACCCTCCTCGTCCTCGAAGAAGACGAGTGAGAGTAGGAGCTCGAAGGAAAAACTATAGATATAGGGAGAAAGAGAAAGCAAAAATCCTAGATCGCCCGTCAGGGCCAACAAAATAAAACACCCACGCTAAGCAAGCATATGACATAACACAAAACTAAACCAAGGAATATGAGTCCAAACAAGTGTCGTGGGCCCATGCGGTGAAGCGCGAGTGAGTGCGGTCGTGTGCTAGCAGACGGTGTTACTATCTACAATGTGCAATAAAGCTTCATATACACATATCCAAGAAAAGACCCAAATATCGATTCGATTTGAAGTAAGCGGTGAATATATAGCTCAAGCATGCATGAGAACAGAGCAAGAATCGAAGCGTATCATGCGTCAGGGACTCCACAGCTAGGGACTATGAAATCACCACACTATCGCCTAGATAATAGCTAGAAAGTTCCTATTCCAAGTGTTTTCGAAAACGATGGAGGTTGAGAAGATGTGAAGTAGAACACTTGGTGCAAATTCTCGCCTTCCCTTTATTCTCGGTAGGTAGGAAAATATTCACACATGAATTTTTTTGGGTTTTGGATATATGTATTTTTTTGGGATTTTTAGCTATACATATATATTTTTTCTTTCTTTTCTCTTTTCTTTTATTTTTGTGTTTTTCTTTTCTCTCTGTTTTTTTTGGATTTTTGGATTTTTGGGTATATACATGTGTACTCTCCCAAGTGGGAGAACGGTACACGACGAGGAGATTTGCACCAAGTAAAATAAAAAAGAAATCGGATTCTAGACACTTTGGCAAGGGAGATTTTCTTCGCTAATCAGAGCATAGGCTAAATGGGTTATCCTAGTCCTAATTGTGGAATCCCGACACATACGAATTGAAGTATACGATATAAATATAGTATGCATATAGAAGCAGACAGGAGAAGCAAATATCGCCTATTGAAATCGAAGCATGATAATCTAGGGGTCATCCCAGGACAGGTATATAAATCAAAATCACAAAGTAGAAGCACACTGTAAGCTAGTCACGACACACGACACACATAAAATCAAAGTGGACCCACGATGCATGAACTGCAAGAGGACTCAGCTTCCTAGGGTTAGTGAATGTGATTATCGAAGCCATGGTAGGTGTGTGTCTGATTTTGTGGCAATTCATCATTTGAGGTCATTTCTCGGAGAGAGAGAATAAAAAGGAAAGAAAGAAAAAGAAAAACACGGTGAAAACGACTCAAAACAAAGAAAAAGACACAAATGACGCATGAAGTGCGACTTCCCTAAGCTGAAACTTGCATTGCCCTCAATGCAATAAAAGTAAATACAGGAGGGCAATGAAAATGGGGGGAATATGCACCGACACAAAGAGAATGAAAAACGAGAAAAACACACATACAAAACTGAAAAATAAATAAGGAGGAAAAAGAAATACAGAAAATAAAAAATAAAAGATAGAAAATCACACCACACGACATATATAAACAAACACACCACAACGAAAAACACGTCAAAACACACAAAATTCAAATTCCCCCAAGCTGGACATGACAGTGCTAGCAATATGATATGATAATAATGATGCAGAAATATGCTATGGGGAAAATCGAAGAGAAAAAGAAATCAAAAAGCAAGAGAGGGACTGTCCCCGTCCTCCTCGGCAGAAGATGGAGGGGTGTGGAGGGGAGAGGTGGAGAGGTGCGGAGAAGTGGGAGAGGGATGGAGGATGTATGTGGATGTGTGCGGTGGTGTGAACAATGGGTGGTGTGGTGGTGATGACGGTGAGTGGTAGGGATATGGAGACCAATGCGATGGTGGATGGGGTAGATACGATAACGAGAGAGGATGGTGGGGGAAGTGATCTCGAACGCACCTGAAATTTCTTGCGACACACGTATGGGGTGACGGAAGTGGAGGGTGGTGGATCTGTGGGATCGACGGCAGTGGTCGTGAGTGGAGGTGAAGTGGCAGGAATGGAAACAGTGGTAGCGGGAGGGGATGGTCGCCTAGGGGGTGATGGATGTGGTGATGAATGTGATGGTGGAGGTGAAGAATGTGATGGTGGAGATGAAGGGGGTGGTGAGGTGGGAGGAGTGGGTGGAGGAGGACCAAAAATGTGAGTGAGGTGGCAAGGAATGGTAGACACGTTCCTCTCTAGTGCAAGAAACGTGGGTGCGAGAAGATGGAAGAGGATGGGTCTGAGGTGGCAGAGGACGAAGCGCGAGCACGCAGTGAAGCTAGCTCAGCCTCGAGAACGAGGCAAGCGGAGGTGGCTCGGCGAACAGAAGAAGTAGAGGCTGGACGGGAAGTGAAAGTGGTGCCAGCGGCAGTGGTCATGCCGGCACCAGAGGCTAGGCCTAAGAAGGCCTCAGTCAGAGCCTCAGAAGTGATAGGGCCAGAAGCTAGGGTGGCACAACTAGGGCCAGCCCCGGGGTCTCCTCAGGACGCAGGTATATCCTGCTCGCCTAAGTGGGCGACAGGGAAAGGTGGTCTGGGTGTGCCCGGGATAAGGAATGAAAGACGTAACCCCGTAGAAACTCTGGGTCGGGAGGAAATGTCCAATCTGTCATAAGAACGATAGTTATACGAGCAGGGTTGGGTAGAATGGTGTAAGAAGCAGGGGGTGTCTATAGAAAAAGGTAAAACGGCCGTCGGGGCGGGGCTTGATCATGTGTATGTGCCGCATGACATCAAGATCTAGATGTGTGGGTCTTGGGGCAGAAGTCAAATCTCTGGGGATGATGATATTGTACTGGAGATATGAAGCTATGACGGTAATGAGGCCCCCGCAACAGTACTTGCCCTTGCCAACGCGGTTAATCTCAAGTAACTTATGAATAATCCAAGCACCGGTGTGAATGGGAATGTAAGGGGCCTTGAAGGCGATCTCGTCATCACTGCGGATAAAATCGAATGTCATGGCCCACAAAATAAAAAGGTCAGGGATAGTCACGGTCCCTGACTCATCCCTGGGGAAGAACGTGCAAGATATGATTTGGTGGGCCAGACGAAATACGGGATGAATGATGGAGGAGTCCTTGGCCTTACCTCGAGGATAATGATCGTGGAGGGTGATGCGGAACCAAAATTGATCGACGTCAAAGTCGGGGTGATATCCGTAGGGACGAATAGCGTCGTCCCCTAGAATAGGGAATCCAAAAATGTTATTGATAGTATTCAGGTGGGTGCAGATAGTTTTGTTACGGACGCAAAAAACGACGATCGATCCCAACTCACAATGGAGAGAAGAAATGAATTCAAGTGTGAGTGCGGGGTAGGACGCCGCGTGGGCGTTCAAGAAAGCTAACCAACCTAAGTTAGCGAAGAGGGTCTCGACTTCGGAGAAAACTCCAAGATCGATAAGCGTTTGGGCGTGTGCAAACTTGGTGGAAAGGTGCGAACGTGCGTCGAGTCTAAAATAAAAATCTTTTTGTTCAAGACTCAGAAAACGGTAACCATGCGGTCCCAACATCGGGTCCTCAGGAGGGATAATCGGTTGGGGTGGGGGTTGTGTGGGCAGTGTAGGAGGAGGACATGAAAATGGTGGACGTGTTGACTTCTGTCTCTTGCGAGACAGCTCCTCCTCATGCATGATAGCTTTACCCTTATCTTTTTCCCTAGCCATGATAGTGTGTGATGCAAGTGAATGCAAGATATGATGAATGCACACAATCAATGGCAATTGAGCAAACATATAGTAATAGGGCAATATTAAAAATTGAGCAAATGAGCGAAGTTACCCAGAAGAGAAGACAATCATTGCTCGCAAATCACCCAACGCTATGCAATTGATAGGAGTGTGAAGCCGCGGCACGCCTTTTCAACAAATTTTCAAAACGGGGAGGAGCGGTTAGGGTTAGGGGAAAGAGCTGGGTCGAATGGGAGAGAATGAGAGTGGGATTGATGGAGAGAAGGGAGGAGGAAGTGGGGAGATTGGTTGAGGGGGCATGGAGGTCGTTTGGGGGAAGAATGTGGTCGGTTGAGAAGCGGGGGAGTCGGAACGACGGAGGAATTCGAAATCGGGTGAGTTGAAATGAATCGGGTGAGGCGGGGGGGGGGGGGGGGGGGGGGTATTTATAGGGTTTGGACGAACCGATCGGGTGAGATCTCACCCGATCGGTTGGGTAAATTTTCGAAAAATTTGTTGAAAAGTGGCTACAGGCGACCCGATCGGTTGAGAATTCAACCGATCGGTTGGCCGCTTCACGATTTTCCCGAGAGTTCTGTTCACTTCACCCGGTTAGCAACACGACCACTGCTTCATATCAACCGATCGGTTGATTAAATCCCCAAATTTCCCGAGAGCTTTGCTCTTCTCACACAATCTGTCACCCGGTCTCAGTTTGCTCCACCCGAGCGGTTCACTGAAGAACAGATATAGGTCATCTTTGGATACGTCCCACCCGATCGGTTGAGAGATCAACCGATCGGTTGGGGGCTTGTTTCCTGCACAATTTCAAAAATAGCCTAAGTCTCGACGAAAGCTCCCGTTGCTGAATTTATTCACCAAAATAAGAAAAATAAATCTAAAAATAATCCTAAAAACAAAGACGAGGGTTTAGAACGTGGGTTGCCTCCCATGAAGCGCTGTTGTTTAACGTCGTTTGCTCGACGCCCGATAGATGATTTTCAAGGAGGACGGGGGTGATGCCCTATGTTTGACATTCCTTCCGATGTTGGAGCGGTGGCCTTTGGTGTTGTCGGCGGTGATAAGTAGACTTGCTCGACGATCCTCCCTCCGTTGATGTCCGGGGGCTTCTCCCTCATATTGGCGTCGACTGCTACTTTTCTTAAGATCCGTATCTCATCAGCGGTGAGCCCCATGGGCTCTTTCCCTTCTCTCCTCGTCGGAGCAACTTTTTGGAATCCGGGGGAAATCGTATTTGAGACACACGCTTCCCAAGCAACTTCTTCCTTCTTCAGACCGACATGCTCTTCAAGGTCCCCCAAGCTGTCGGAGGTTCCTTGAGAGAATTTCCCAGGCCCCAGCTTCCACAACTCTTTCTTTTTCAATGTCCAGCATATTGCAACCAGGTTCATCCGGGGGTGCTTCATAGACAACCCCAAGTCAAACTCGACCTTCTGGTCGCCAACAGTAAGGGATAACTTCCCTTTCTTCACATCTATCAGCACGCCAGCGGTGGCCATGAAGGGCCGTCCAAGGATGATGGGTGTATGAGTGTCTTCGGGCATGTCCATCACCACGAAGTCTACCGGCACATGCACTCTGCTGACATTAACTGGCACGTCGTCTACTATTCCCACTGGATATTTGACCGATCTATCAGCTAGTTGAAGGGTCATACCCGTGGGCTCCAGGTCTCCCATCCCTATCCTCCTGTATAGTGACAGGGACATCAGACTGACGCTCTCTCCCAAATCCACGAGCGCCCGATGGATCTTCACTTCCCCAATCGACCAAGAAATGGAGAAGCTTCCCGGACCCCAACCCCCAACACAACTAGTGTGTTGCCATACAAATTGGACCCAGATTGCTAGAAATCCCCATTGACACATTTCATCGAACACATACCATGCAATCAAGTTAAATGTAAATTTCCAAGCATTAATCCTACCCTAACCCGTATTAGGGTTCATCAAACTACTCAACGATGAAAATCATATAAACAACTAACACAAAAGACATACAAACATTCATCGTTGAACAAAATGAAAACAACACAATACAATAGAAAATGAGAGAAGAAAAAATACTTATCTTGATTCGAATCCAACAATCCGGTACAAGATTTATTGAGCAAAGACCTAATCTAATCTACCCTAAGCCTCCTAACAAAGGGGCTGAAAAAGCCCTTAAAAACTAGAGGAGAATTCCCCCAAATCGTGCTCAAACTTGTATTTAAAACCCCTCAAAAAACCCGTAACAGTTCGGGTCCGAAACCCACTCAAAACTGTTAAAACAGGCCCAC
>JAULAV010002863.1:0-25000 GCA_030789695.1 Scilla litardierei | reverse complement strand
TCGACAATCCGACCGCCCGGCGAGAGTGGGCGGCTGGGACCCAGCAAGGGGTAGCAGACCACCCGCTGGTACGGTCCGCAGTGGTCACTGACCACGGTGACGGAGCAGCCAACTTGGAGCTGCGGTTCACTATACCGGGCTTCATCCCAGAGAAGTCTCTTACCCCCACCTCGCTCCGTGAAGGAGGCGGGATGGGACTCGAGCAGACAGAAGGTGAATCGGTCACGGCCTCGTCCCGGCGACCGATCTCTATGAAGCGGCGGGCGCCTAGCCACCGATCCCTGGGGGACCGACCCCAACTGACCGGAAGCCCCTGTCACGCAAGGCGGGAGGAACGAGAATACCGAGAGGAGGAGAAGAGCACCCACCAATCAACCCCCTGGTTCGGCACGGGCTCGGGCAAACTCCCGGGGTGTCCGCGCTGCCTCTCCTCGGCCTACCGCCCACGGCACAAGTACCGAGGGCCAGGCGCGATCGTTGTCTGTTGTCCCAAAGGATAACTGAGGCCAGGGTACCCTCCAGGCTTAAGGTGCCAGCGCTTGAGAAGTATGACGGCACATGTGACCCAGCGGACCACGTGATGGATTACGAAGGGGTCATGGCATTACAGGGGGCTGACGACACCCTGCTTTGCAAAGGCTTTTACTCCACCCTCCAGAGGACGGCCAGGAGCTGGTACCATGGTCTTTTCAACCGATCCATTGATAGCTTCGAGGATCTCTCTCAGCAGTTCTGCAAACAATTCATGGCCGGACGTCAGGTAAAGCCGGACTCGGAGCTCCTGTTTAATGTGGTGCAGGGTCCCGACGAATCCCTGAGGAGCTACATGCACCGATTCAACGCCAAGCGACTAAATGTGGAGAGTTGCCCCGAGTTGGTCGTCAAGACGGCCATGAAGAAGGGTTTTCACCACAGGGACCTGAGGAAATCGCTGCACAATGATCCGCCTAAAGACCTCGCCGGCGTTATAGCCCGGGCGGAACGCTACATGCTGACAGAAGAGGCGCTGGTCGTGGACGACGGAGGCCGCCCCATGGTAACAAGGCGGGGATCCAAGCGCGACGAGAGCTAGCGTCGCGGCCTCAACGAGCATCGCCAGGAGAAGAAGCCCAAAGGGAAGCATCGCAGGGAGGACTCAAGACTCACCAAGCTGGACGCCAGCCCAGAGGCCGTCCTCACGCATGCCCAAAAGGAGGGGCGCTTTAGCAGGCCCCCTCCGAGAATGAGGAGGGGCGGAAAGGATGAGGAGAAGTACTGCAAATACCACAAGGACAATGGTCACGAAACTGACGATTGTTGGCACCTGAAGAAGGATATAGAGAAGCTGGTCAGCCGGGGGCACTTGAAGAACTTCACCGATGACACGGCCCCTGCCCCCGGGGAAGGGACATCCAAGCAGGAAGACAAGGGAAAGAAGGTGAACGTGGTCCAGACGGCCATGCACATCATTGAGTGAGCCGGCGGGACCGCCGGTCGCCACCTCGCCTAGGCAAGGCTAGCTTGCCCTCGCCGTCTCAGTTTTATGTATTTCCTCCAAATGTACGCCTGGGTTCGAGGAATGGAAAGAACCATGTTAGTACAACTCTTTGCCTTTCACTTTGGCTGGCTAGACGACTGATGGCAAAACAGGCAGGAAGCCACCTCCCGGGGGGATCAACGATCCAACCGATCGTAAGGCTGTGAGCAACTCTCCCAGCAGGTCAGTCACCGAGCCTGCTCGTAAGGCTGGGGGCAACTCCCCCAGCAGACAGGGACATCGATCGGTTATAAGCCGAGGGGTAGCACCACTCACCGACCGACCGATCCGACCGACCGTAAGGCTGGGAGTAACTCCCCCAACAGGTCAGTCACCGAGCCGGGTCGTAAGGCTGGGGGCAACTCCCCCAGCAGATGGAGACATCGATCGGTTATAAGTGGAGGGGTAGAACCCTTCGCCAACCGGTCGATCCGACCAACCATAAGGCTAGGAGCAACTCCCCCAGCAGGTCAGTCACCAAGCCCGCTCGTAAGGCTGGGGGCAACTCCCCCAACAGAAGGGAACATCGATCGGTTATAAGCCAAGGGGTAGCACCCCTCACTGACCAACCGATCCGACCGACCGTAAGGTTGGGAGCAACTCCCCCAGCTGGTCAGTCTCTGAGCCCGCTCGTAAGGCTGGGGGAAACTCCCCAGCAGACGGGGACATCGATCGATTATAAGCCGAGGGGTAGCACCCCTCGCCAACCGACCGATCCGACTGACCGTAAGGCTGGGAGCAACTCCCCCAGCAGGACAGTCACCGAGCCCGCTCGTAAGGCTGGGTGCAACTCCCCCAGCAGACTGAGACATCGATCGGTTATAAGCCGAGGGGTAGCACCCCTCGCCAACTGACCGATCCGACCGATCGTAAGGCTGGGAGAAACTCCCCCAGCAGGTCAGTCGCCGAGCCCGCTCGTAAGGCTGCGGCAACTCCCCCAGCAGACGGGGACATCGATCGGTTATAAGCCGAGGGATAGCACCCCTCGCTGACCGACCGATCCGACCGACCGTAAGACTGGGAGCAACTCCCCCAGCAGGTCAGTCGTCGAGCCTGCTCTTAAGGCTGGGGACAACTCCCCCAGCAGATGGGGACGTCGGTTGGTCATAAGCTGAGGGGTAGCCCTCCTTGCCGACCGACCAACCCAACAGACCATAAGACTGGGAGCAACCCCTGGCGATCTGAAAACTGGTCGAGTATAAGCCAGGGGAAGACATCCCTTGCGCCCCGAAGGATCCCATCAGCCGAGGGACCGGAGGCGACTCCTCCCTCGGGACGATCCCCCCGATCGGCTGCGAGACCAGGGGCAACCCAGCAGCATTCAAAGCGATTACCAAAGCGAGCCAAGTATCACGTATGAAGGAGAAACTACGACGGTTCGGTCGAGAGTGCCTTTAAGGTCCCAGTCTATGGGGCCAATGGGCCCGGAGTTTCGAAGACCCTACACACTTGCCACTAGCGGTAAAGGGAAGCCAGCAAAACGTGGCGTTCACAAAAAAGTCAAACACAATAAAAAGATCGAAGAGAACAAGGGTCCCAGCAAGGCAGAAAAACCCCGACAACAAGGAAACTAACTACAAATATATGGGCCGACAAAGAAACTTTATGCATAGATTGTTTAAAGTTACAGGCCAAAAACGGGGGAAAACAAAATGGAGTGGCTTAAGGCCCTGGGGCACGGGAGGAAGCATCCTATGGCACCTCGCCCTGCTCGGAGCGCGGGGGATCTGCGGGTGGGAGAGGCTACCGGGCATGCTCCGCAAACCGCCGGAAGGAGTTTCGGACGACGTCAATGATCCGAGGAGAAAGAAGGTCATCATAGGAGCTGAAGGCCTCCCTAAGGACCTCCGTGATCCTTGCCCCCAGGACCCCGTTGATGCCCTCTCCACCTCGTCGACGAACCGGGTCATCTGACGCAGGTCCGCCAGCTCGCTCTGGAGATTGCCCCTCTCCTGGCGGAACGCCTCTTCCGCCTCTCGGGCCGACCTCTGAGCATCGGCCAGTTCCCCCTAGAGGTTCATCACCTGGGCAGCAGGCTCGTCTACCCGGCGTCGGAGCCGCCGAGCTTTCATGCGCGCCTCTTGAACGGCCACCTCGGCCGCCCCGGCCCTTGAGCGCTCCCGGGCAGAGGACTCCTCGAGGTCCCTCTCCCGGGCCGCCCGACACTGCGCCTCGATGGCCATCACAGTGGCCTGCAAAAAGGAAGGAGTTATACAAAGAAAGATCAGAAGACAGGTCTGAGAGCAGCAAGGCGGCCAAACCTGTTGAAGCTGCCAGACTAAGGAGTCCGACAGTGTGTGGTGGGAGCTCTCTCTAGGAGAGATCGGTCCCTCGGGAGGACGGAGCCGTGCGCCAACTGGTTGGCCACGTTCCGGTCGAAGAATACTGAGTCCCCAGGGGTAACCTCGAGGCCGCCAGGACATTCACCAACACGCTGCCGGCTCCCACCAGGGAAGGCTCGGCCGAGACAGTGGGAGTGGCCACCAGGGTCGGCGGGAGAGTTTTGTCGGAGGCCGTCGGCACCTCGGGGGCCACCGGAGTGCGGGTCTCCCCACCCTCCTTCATCCTTTTCCTCTCACTGGGACCAGTGGATGTCGGGGGGGAACGCTTACGCCCCGCACCACGACCACCCACGGACACGCGAGGGGCCGGCTCGGTTCCTGCGTCGCCTCCCTCGGCATGGGCAGAGCGAGGGAGTTTGGCCCCGGGGGCTCACTTTCGAGGAGGTTCTCCGCAGCCAAGGGGGGAGGCGTAACCACGACCAATGGCTCCACTCTTCCCACGGTAAGCTCGGCCTGACGCACCTCTTCGTCAATGGTGCGGCGGGGTGCCTGGCCCGATGGGTTCCCTCGGCTTCGGCTGGAACCCTATCGGATGAGTTCGTTGACATTGCGGGTGAATTCGTGCCCGACCATCTCTGTAGAAGGAAAGAAGATCAGGGTAAGCGAGAGGGAAAACAGAAAGAAAGGAAGATCCTACCGGGAGACCACAGAACGGTCTTGAGAAGCAGGTCGTCCAGCAGAGGCCAGATCGACCTCTCCTCTAGGGAAAGAGACGACAACAGCCGGACAGCTGCCTGGTCAGCCTCGGAGAGGGTCAACGTCAAGTTGTATTGACATAACCCTCTCTAACCTGTCAAGATCTCGGCGTCCTTAGGAAAGGCAATAAAGACATATCTCGAGCTCCAGTCCCCCACCCAGCGGGGTAGACCGAGCAAACACTCCCTCCCCGCGCGGACCCAGAGGTGTTTCCACGACCCTTGGCCGACCGTCTGAACCCGATAGTAATAAAAAATAAGAGAAAGAGACGGCTCCAAGCCATGGGCACGGCAGAGCATGATGAACCCGGTCAGCACCGCGACGGAGTACGGGGTCAACTGGCACAAGGACACCATCAGGAATTCCATGACCTGGATGATGAAGGGATGAAGGGGGAAACGGAGGCCCGATCTACTCCCCCATCTCCTCCCCCATCTCCTCCTATTAAGCCAAGTCAACCCACAACCATTACCCAACACCATGAACACCATCTACTCCCCCATCTCATCCTATTAAGCCATACATCAAAATCCCCCAAACCCCTAACTCTACCAACCCATGTTTATCCAAACCCAAAAACCCAACCGTTCCACCTGAGAAATGAGGCGACGGGCTCTCCATATTTTACCAGGGCATTTTTGAGGGGTGCATCTAGCTTGGAGTCGCATCATTGCTCGGTAACTTCTTTCCAAGCTTTATATTTCTGTTCTCATCTGCAATATCTTGATTTTGTGTCTACCTCCTACATCTGCTTTATCATCATCTTAGACACCATCCACCACGTTATTGTTCTCCTCCTACTTCATTACCATGTCTAGGAAGGGACAAGAACCTGCATCATCATCACACAGACACTACCTACATGGCCCTTTTCCCCCATCATTCCTTGGCATTAACCCTTCATCTGAGGAACAATCTGCAAGTTTTCACGCCCTTCTTCCTCGCCCCATACGACCTACCCTTTTCGCTGATCGCCCCATGCTCGAATCTTTAGGACTTTTGAGGGGCATCAACAAACTTTTCGACTGCATTGGGTGCGATTTTCTACTTCGTGCTTATGCCCCAACCCATCGAAAATGCTCCCTCGAGTTCCTTTCTTCGCTCGAAGTGTACGATTTGAGATTCTCTTTTCGCGCTTTTAATGCCGACTTTACCATGACTTTTGTCGAGCTAAATAATTCGCTGAATTACCCTCACCCCGATCGTTACGTTGAATGTTCCACTTATGATCGCTCTGATATCTATTCCTACTTCCAGGACGATGGCGTTTGGCAATGATTCACCCGCAATCCCACCTTTCCAATGGAGGCGCTCGCCTCCTACATTATACACCAGTGTTACCGCTACGTGCATTGTCTCTTTGCCAACACCATTTTTTCCCGCGTTGATACTTCCACGGTGTCTATGAACGAGCTTTTCTTTCAATATGACATGTCCCACGACAGGATCCGTGGACATGGCCCATTACCCATCAACACCGCCCATTGGATCATCCATGAGCTTTTATATGTTTGCCATGCAACCTCAGGATCTATTTGTTGGGGTGGGATTATCGCTCTTATTGTCAGTCATGTTTTGAGGCTACCATCTGACCTCCAAATTTTACCGGGTGAGACCCGCATCGATCGTGACTTCTTGATCGATATTGGAATGCTCACTCATTTTGGTCGCGATCATGCAGTTTATCTTTATGGGCATGACAATATTCCTTTTGATGTCCTTCCACCATCATCTCTTGAGCGAATCCCCATTCGCACTTCCCATTTACCGTGGGAATTCTATCCCGATTCATGGTATACTACACTAGTAAATCTTCCACCCTTGGATCCTCCCGATTGGCACTCGTATGCCGGTTCACCTGGTACCATCCTAGTCCATCACGATCCACCGATCAATTTCGATCCACCTGTGATCCAGCCCGTTTCCCCTTCTTCTCCTGTCAGCACACCTTCTCCATCGTCCTCCCCATCATCTTTTGTCCACTATTCACCTCCCACTTCACCGTCTCTCTATAATTCCTCCGATAGCAGCTCGGACTGGTTTTCCCCTAGCCAGTTTTTCTGATTCACCATAATCATATCTTTTTGCAGGCATAATTGAGATCAGCTTGGGTGAGATCAATATTTTGTGATTGTCGTCATGTGATACATTTGATGTGTGCTTGTTTCGTGTGTTTTTGTATATGTCTTTTGTATAGTTGGTTTCGGTATTTATTTTCTTTATTTTTCTACATCTCGTTTTGTGTGTTTTGTGTGTTTTTTTCGTTTCTTTGTCGGCGCGTACTTCCCTCCCATTTTTCGTTGTCCTCCCGCATTTAATCCTATTGCATTGAGGGAAATGCAATGTTCAGCTTGGGAGAGTCGCACTATGTGCGGCAGACGTGTTTTTTTCACCGTTTTTGATTCATTTTCATCGTGTTTTTCTTTTTCTTTCCATCCTTTTATTCTCCCTCTCCTAGAGATGACCCCGCATGATGAAACTGCCACTAAACCACACGCACACTTAGCTGAGCTACGATACCTATCTTCACTAACCCTAGGAAGCCGAGTTCTGTTGCATTTTATGCTCCGTGGGTTCACTTTGCCTTTTGTGTTGAGTAGTGTGTTTTGACTAGCTAGTTGGTGTGCTTCTACGGTGTGATTTAGTTTTTATATGCCTATCCATGGATAACCCCTCGACTATCATGCTTCAATTTTGAATATGCGGTATGTTGCTTCTACTTTCTGCTTCATTATGTATGAATCATCTATATATTTACGCTTCAGATCGCATGTGTCGGGACTCTATTAATAGGACTAGGATAACCCATGTTGCTTACGCTCTGATCCACAAAAAATTTCCTTTTGCAAAGTGTTTAGAATTCGAATTCTTTTTTGTTTTACTTGGTGCAAATCCCCTCATCATGTACTTTACTTCCACTTGGAAGAGTACACAAATTTTCCACTTACCTGCGCATCGTTCTCCCACTTTAGGAGAATGCGCATTATCCCACTTCTACAAAAAAGGGGGAGAGAATGAAAAAGAAAATTCAAAAAGAAAGAAAAAAAGGGAGCGAAAAAATATGTATAGCCAAAATCCAAAAAAATACAAATATCCAAAACCCCCAAAAAATTTCTGTTGTGAATATTACTTCTACCGCCATGAATAAAGGGAAGACGAGAATTTGCACCAAGTGCTCTCTTCCAAACCTGCTCAACCCCTTTCGTTTTCGAACACACTTGGCATTGGAGCTTTCGAGCAATAATCGTGGTAATCGTGTGGTGATTTCCTAGTTTCTAGCAGTAGAGTCCCTGACATATGGCATGTTTCTATTCTTACTCTATTCTCATGCATGCTTGAACTATTATTCACCGCTAACTCGAATTGATTCGATATTTGGGTCATTCCATGTATACGTGTATATGGAGCTTGATTGCACGATTTAGACAGTTACACCGATTACTAGCTCACAACCACATTCACACGCCCTTCACCGCGTGGACCCATGACACTAGTAGGGACTCGTATTCCTGGGCTTAGTGCTATGCTTCTCGTATACTTGCTTAGTGTGTTGTGTTACTTTTCGTTGGCTCTGTCGGTTAATCAAGGATTTCCTTTTCTTTTCCTGTTTCTTTCTTTCTATTTTTCCCTCCGAGCTTCTATTCTCACTCGTCTTCCTCAAGGACGAGGAAGGGTTCAGCTTGGGAGATTTTAACGTGCGTTTATATTTTATATATTCACACACGTCTTCTCCGTAATTTTTCATCGTTTTTCGTTGTTTCGAATCCGTTTCTTTGTGTTTTTAGTTCCTTTTTACTTTCGTTGTGTTTGTGTGCTTTAGCAGGATATTGCTAGCACAGGGGACATACAAGGCCAACATCATGAGCCCCCGGAGCAACGGGAGGTGTCGAACGAGATCATGAGAGCCAATCGTCAAGATAAACCATGTATCAGCTCTCAACCGATCGGTTAGACAGATCATCCCGATTGTTTCATGGTCGTATCAGTCCCGAGGAAGAGGCAACTCCACCCGATCGGTTCAGTGATCGGGTGGATGTAACACAGAACGCTGTTTTGAGAGCCAAAGTTCACCTGATCGGTTGACTTGTCAACCGATCGAGTCACCTGTAGCTGTTGCTTCCCGTGCTTAAGAATTCGAAGACTCACCCGATCAGTTCAGCGATCGGATGAGATCTATCAGAGCCGAAGACCAAGTTTCACATTGTCTCACCGATCGGTTGAAGTTTCAACCGATAGGGTGAATGTCTATTTTTGTCTTTTTGTGGGAATATTCCCTGGCATCTTGCCAAATTGTATAAATAGGGCTAGGTTTTCCCAGAAACGAAAATCCCTATTTTAAGCTGTTTTTAGGGATTTTTGGCTGCTCTGAATTTAATTCTATTTGTAAGTTCTTTGATCATTACTATATTTTGATATTGCATTTATACTACTATTTGCTTGGGTAATCTATTGCATGATTTCCATTCTAATGGCTATAACCTGCTTTATTGGATTTCATACTATGAATAGTGAGTAGTTCTTCAATCTGGGACATTGGTGGAAGCCCCTTCGTGGGTTCTCCCTAGAACGGCCATAGGATTAGGGATCCGATAGGATATAGGGATTTTGATGGTTACGCGGGAGCGTTTCATTGTCATCGGCGGGAGAAAGACCGTCTTTGACCGTCGGGCCAGGGAAAATAAAACCGGAGTTTGATTCTCTAGCCACAGCTCATCCCCTAGCATAGACATTGATTCTTTGCACGTAGAAACAACTTAGATGAAATGTCGGAAGCAATCGTTGCGAGCTTAGTGCTCCCAGAGTCGGGCGATGTAGGACATGAGAATGCCCACCGTCCGAACCTGGGTAGACTCAGCGTATCATCCTGGGCATCGACCAAAATATCTGGCCCATGGGATACTATGTACCACTATTAGATGCAACGTCTCACTGCTAAAGCCTAGAATCCGATCACATTCCTATCCATCGGTCGTAATAGTGAGAACTCATGATAGAGCGGAAGCCAAAATCCTAGGTTACTCATTTTTACCTCTTACATCTTTTCCATTAATCTACTATCGTGACAACCACCCTGAGAATAGGCTAGCTTACCCACTGGGTGATCCGGTTCCCGAATGTTTCTAATCACAATACACGCCTCCCCGTGATCGACCCCCAAGCCACACTTCGACACCGTGCGCTTGCGGTTTACAAATTCTAATCCTAGTATCCCCGTCTCGATTTGAGTACCAAACAGACGGACGATCAGTCGTCAGCCGTAAGTTGAAGAGGACACACCCACGCAACTGAACGACCCACCTTCAACGTCAGCCATAAGTCGAGGTGCCAACCCCTTGCCACTGACGACATTCGTTGTCAGGCGTAAGTCGAAGGGGACACACCCTTACAACTAAACGACCCACCTTCGTCGTCTGCCATAAGCAGAGGGGCCAACCCATCGCCACTGAACGACATTCGTCGTCAGCCGTAAGCCGAGGAGCCAATCCCTCACCACTGAATGACATTCATCATCAGTCGTAAGCCGAGGTACCAACCCCTCGTCACTGAACAACATTCGTTGTCAGCCGTAAGTTGAAAGGGACACACCCTCGCAATTGAACGACCTACCTTCGTCATCAGCCATAAGTTGAGGGGCCAACCCTAGCCACTGAATGACATTCGTAGTCAGCCGTATGCCAAGGGGCCGAACCCTCGCCATTGAAATTCAATTTCTTGATCTAAATCTTTAATTTTTTGGAAACTAATGACATTCATTCATCAACATTGATTAATAAACATATAAAATCCCACAAACACTAAATCTAGATATTGTGGACAATCCTTATGGCTACATGTGCTCTATGATTCATCATTTTACTGATAATCTAGGTGTAGTACCAAAGTGGTTTAAAGAATTACCTACACTTAGGTTGCCTCTGGCCTAGATCAACCTAAGTTACATGGACTCTTTATTGCTCCACTGCAATAATTAAATATGAGACTTCATAAACTTAAAATTCATAGGCCGGAAAAAAGTTCCTTCGAGTCCCTTAAGCTCATTAAGCTTAGCATTGAATAGGCCGAGTTTTTTACCTTGTCAATTGGCAAATCAATGGGACGTTTTATTTGATTTGGCACTTAAACTTGCACTCGAATCGGACATAGTGGCCATTGCTACATATTATCCTTCACCAAAGAATTTTTCAGAATCCCTCCTTTCTCTTCCCTTGTTGTGGAAATAAATTTTTTTTTTCTGTTTTAAGGAAGATTTTGGCGCTGTGGTTCATGTTTCACATGTGGGCATTTGACAGAATATATTAACTATATCTAAGTTCTAGATACTGACTTTGATATTATGTATGCCTGACATTGTTTCAACAAATATCAACATAAACTGCCTACTTATTTTGTCACACTTACGTTGTACGCAGTGGAAGCTTGGGAGGTTACTCACGCAAGTATAGACATTGCCCTCAGTAAGCATTGCCCATGAAATGCTTCAAATAAGGTCATCAGATTCAGTAACTTCATCACTATCAGGCCTATTATATATGTACCATTACTTGCCATTTAAACATGCAATAATTCTATCCAAACATGGGTCAAATGGGATTTGTGGCAAGATGACCAGGCAAAGGGCCAGGACATCAGATTACAGACTGACCCTATGAATTTCTACAACTGACCCTATGAAATTCTTGTACATTTTCCATCTGGAAACATATATCTTTATGGTGGTAGTCGTCGTTTTTGTTCAATTTTCTACTGCCCGATCAATAGAAATTTGGGATATACAAATGTTGAAAGAGCACATCTCTCGTTGAGACAAATTTTAGGACATTTGATAAGTTCATTTTCTTGGCTGATGCATAGCAATTGCAGATATTGAGTTGAGTACTTTGTTCATCTTTGCTTTACATTGAAACAACAAATTCCGTACATATAAACGAAGCAAGGAAATCGATAGATCTCCCGGATGGAACTTTGGTGGGAATATTATGGTGCTTAGCCCCAAGACTTAGTCCCTTTTGCGGTCATCTTCGTGATGCATGAAGGAGGCGGCAGTGATAGCTCGTGGCGGCGGGGGCGTTGGGTGCCGGAGGCAGTCGACGAGCCGGCGAAAGAAGTTGAAGACCGGGCGGCAGCGCATTGCGACGAAGGCAATCTGAGCAACGACTCCGCTGGCGCACGCCGCAATGGCCATATGCCCCATGGTTCGCAGGGGAGGGTTAGCTGACGTTAAGGGCTTTAAAATATTACTGGGATGAAATGGAGATTTTGAGTTGTGAGTTATGAAATTTAATTGAGGTCATTGATTTATATACGGGGGGTTTCGGGTGTCTTTCTCTCTGATGGCTGTGAGATGTTTCAGGCTGTAATTAACTTTCAGGACAACGTCGAGCTTTTATTAGCCTTTTGGATGGCTGTTGAGTTTGTTTTGTGCTTGAACTGTCATTTGCAAGGATATTTTATGGATTATTTTGGTTTCAGTTTTTGCCATTTGTTTTTTGACAGTAAGTTTGTTGCTGGAAATGTAAATATGATTGTCTTTTTTCTTCCAATTTCTCTTGTTTGTTGGTGTTTACGGGTGTTTTCTCACAGCTGAATTGTCAACCGGAGGGTGTGGGGTCAACGCGGTCAAAGGGGACATGCGCGACCTCCGAGTTGTCGTAGCTATCATGTGAGACGGAGATGACCCTTGGGGTCGATCGATGGCGCGTTCGCTTGGGCAGGAAGGCACGGTTCCGTTCTTCAGCGTGCCGAGGGGTAGCCTCGGCGTGACGACAACCTCCGGGATCTGTTGAAGGCGGAGTCGCTCGGTGAGGGACGCGCGGATCCTCGCGTCGGCTTGCCGAAGGGTAGCCTCGGCAGAGCGACGACCTCCTGGTGGTGGAGATGAGCGGACTCGGGGACGAGGGCGCTCGGCTCTGGCTGGAAAGACGCTGAGGTGTAGCCGCGGCGTCGTTGGATCTCCTGGACCTGAATAGACGAGAGAGCTCGCGGGGGTGGGGGTCGGACCTTGGTTCAGACCAATTCCCATCCG
Organism: Scilla litardierei; assembly: GCA_030789695.1. Lineage (NCBI taxonomy): Eukaryota > Viridiplantae > Streptophyta > Magnoliopsida > Asparagales > Asparagaceae > Scilla > Scilla litardierei. Next base: position 12,423 of record JAULAV010002863.1, on the reverse strand, counting down.
ATGCCAAAGTTAGATCTGGTCTGATAGATGCTCGGTGGGATCGGACTTGGTTCGCGGAGAGACCAAGCACCGATCCTCGGGCCGATCTATGAAGGAGAAATATGTTAGGCGGAAGAAGGTGTCAGAGTGGGAATGAGATACCTCCGTTGTATATCACGAAGCTCTCCCCCCTTGTGGGTGACGCAACCCCCTCCCCTCATATAGGCCAATCATCATAATAATATGCCATGATGTGACATTATGGCCGCCATTCATGGGGACGTGCAAATGGGGAGGTGTTGACCCCCACTAATTGCGCCCACTTGATGACATGATGAATGCCATGAAGGTGGAGTCATGGCCAAGAGGGGTTGCTATAATTGACGGGCCATGATGGCTTGTTGCTATAATTGGCGGACCATGATGGCTCGAGTAATGGCCATGAAGTCAGGCCATGATTGGCGAGTTATTGCCATGAAGGTGGTTGCCGTAATCTGTGGGTCATGATGGCGAGAGTGCTGGCATTGGGCGGTTGCCATATTTGGCGAATGCTTCCTCGATTTGGGCCCCGATTTCCCCCACTATGGGAATGGGCAGTCTTTTGGGCCTTCGTCTTGGGTGGAGAAGCGCGATCCGCCCGCGAGATCCTTGGGCCGGAGCCCACGGCCGTAATAGGCTGGTTGACCGTTCGTGGTTGACTCGACTTCTCTGGGCCCAGTCAAAATAGTCGTACCAATTGCCCCCATCTTCCGAGCTCTACCATTGTTGAGGTGGAGGTTGGGAGATGTAGTATAGGGGGGAGAAGTGGCTCCTTTTGTAAAATTGGTCCGACTTGCGGATTCGACTGGTGACAATAAGTTGTCGGTCCGAGATTTGTTCCGTTGTGAGGGGAGTTGCCCCTCGACTTACGACCGACGAAGGAGTGGGTCGACTAGCTGGGGGAGTTGCCCCCAGCCTTACGGTCGATCTCATTCGTTTGGTGGCGAGGGGAGTTACCCCTTGACTTACGACCAATCTCGTTTGTTCGGTGGCGGGGATAGTTGTTCCTCGACTTACGGCCGACGAAGGAGTGGGTCGACCTGCTGGAGGAGTTGCCCCAGCCTTACGATCGATCTCGTTCGTTCGGTGGCGAGGGGAGTTGCCCCTCGACTTACGGCCGATAAAGGAGTGGGTCGACCTGCTGGGAGAGTTGCCCCAGCCTTACATTCGATCTCGTTCGTTCGGTGGCGAGGGGAGTTGCCCCTCGGCTTACGGCCGATGAAGAAGGGTCAACCTATTGGGGGATTTGCCCCCAGCCTTACGGTCGATGGGTCGATTGGCCCGCTGGGGGGAGATCCCTCAGTCTTATGGTCAATCGAGTGATCGGTCCGCTGGGAGAGTTGCCCCTAGCCTTACGGTCGATATGGTTGGTCTGCTGGGGGAGTTGCCCCAGCCTTACGATCGACGGGTCGATTGGCCCGTTGTGGGGGACCCCAGTCTTATGGTCAACCGAGTGATCAGCCAGCTCGGGGTGTTGCCCCAGCCTTACGATCGATCTGGTAGTTCCACTGGGGGAGTTACCCCCAGCCTTACGATTGACGGGTCGATTGGCCCACTGGGGGGCAACCCCAAGTCTTATGGTCAACCGAGTGATCAGCCAGCTGGGGAATTGCCCCCAGCCTTACGACTGATCCGTTCATTCGGTTACGGGGGGAATTACCCCTCGACTTATGGCCGACGAATGGGTGCGGACCTTGTGAAGATGTTCGAAGGTTATATGAGGCGCTCTGCAACCACTTTGTCCGGCTCGGGGAGATGCAGGAGCAGTTCGGTAGCCCGGTCGGGGCCGTTCGTCTAGCGGTGGCTTTGGCAGCCCTTCGGAAGGGCTGCTCGGATATCCGAACGATGTTCGGACGAGCATCTTGGCCGGATTGGCTGGTGGGGCCCGACAGCTCGGCAAGCGGGGCCCAGGTGCACGGTCGGAGGAGCTGTTTGGATGCTCGAACTAAGAAGACTGTGGTTTGGTCAGATCGGCCCGGCCACGGCCGGAGGAGCTGCTTAGATGCTCGAACTCGGACGACGGTGCTTCGGCCAGACCAGCTCTGCCACGGTCGGGGGAGCTGCTTGGATGCTCGAACTCGGACGACTGTGTTTCGGCCAGATCAGCTGCCATGCTCGCTCCCCGGAAGTGGAGTCGGTGGAGGTTTCGTGTCGTCGCCTCAGTTTTTGCTCTGTTGTCGTTGGGTGAGCTTAGAAGGTGGAGGTGTAATTTTAACCTGTATGGATCAATACACTAGAGGGTGGTGAATAGTGTATATAATAAAAATGTTGCAAATAAGATGTTACTAATATTTGCTAAGATGGCACAAAAATAAAATGACAAGTATAGAAAATTAAACCAATCGCAAACACAGAGATTTATCCTGGTTCGGATCCTCTTGATCCTACTCTAGTCCTCTACTCCCCGTAGAGATTTTTAATCTACTATAATCACTTGCCCCGCAAGCACAAACTTACAAAAATGGCGACACTCCCCGTGTCCCAAACTTTGTACAATCTCTAAACAGAGATTCAAACCTGTTAAATAATGAAATAGAAAAACATCTATAGCCTTGGTATAAATTTCAGAGAATGAATTCAAGGAAGGTGTTTAAAAGATAAACTTCAAGATGTATACGATATGTAATGAAGAACAATACTTGAAGTTCTCTGGTTCATAAAATAAGATAGAGATCTATTGATTTCTTCTTGCAAGTATGAACACAAACAACTTTCCAAAATGATGTTGAAAATCCAAGTTCTTCCGTTCTTAAACGAAGAAATAATCTCATGATTTCTTCTTACAAATAAGAAAAGAACAACTAATGGCTGAATTGCTTAAGAAAATCAATGGCTTGCTTTCAACAAAATCAGAATAAAGAAGAGGAAAGTGTGTGAGAAATGAGAGGGGGTACCCCTCCTTTTATAGCTTTTAGAAATGGTTATGAACGGCTCTAAAAGAGACGTTGCACAACGTTCAGAAACTGTAAGGAATGTTGGAGAACGGTCAGAAACTGTTCTAGAAAATTTCAGTCCAAAAAATGGTTTGGCAGGCTAGGAAAATTCGTAGCCGGCTAATTTTGAAACGGTCACAAAATTTTGGTGACGTGGACTAGACAATGGATAGATCCTTGTCTGAAAGTATTTAGTCGAAAGTCAATGAAAATATATTTGTTTTGGTAGGCTAGGAAAAATCCTGGTAGGCTAAATCTGAAAAATAGGAATTTAGACTTAGGATCAAATAGGTTAGGAGATAATGTATATTTGAGCTTAGGGATATATGATATGATATAACCAAGGCCCTGAAGCTATCTAAAAAGTAAAAATTACAGCATTCCGTAGATACGTGTTTCACACGTAATTTTGAGTAGCAATGTTGTTTTTGTAGAAAGTCCTTGTACTTTGATCATATGCGTGATTTGAATGAATTAGCATTGTAGCTGCACATCTGTCACGCCCCGCTTCCCTAAAATGGAGGCGAGACGTGAAAAGGTCTGCACGAGAGTGGAGCTGTGAAGCCCCAAACCCGATAAGCATCAATAAAACATAAGCAGGTCCCTGTAACCACAAATGGAACAACAATAATAACACAAGGAGAGACAGAAATAAAATCTCAAATCTCAGAATTTGTCCAACATTAAAATTAAGTTCAACATCCAGAAAAGCCACCAGGCTAAAAGAAAGAGTCTAAAGGCCAAGAACAAGGCCAACAAGGACAAACATAACAAAGTATTGGTGCCACGCACCGACAACAAAACAGTCTAAGCAACAACACAAACAGTCTCTACGACTGATCGTCCGTGTCCATGAAGTCCTCGTCAAACACAGGCTCGGGCTCGGCGTCCGCAAACACATCGTCCTCAACAATGAACTCAGGCTCAAGATCTAACATGTGTCACCCAAAAGAGTAAAGGGGCACATGTCAGCAAGTCTAAAAGACTTGGGCAAGGAAACTAAAAGTAAGGTAAACTAACAACCTAGCAGTTATAGTATGTTGCATGACATGGCAAGTATAGTATGGAAGTGACAAGTAAAGGGAAGTACAAGTAGCAAGTAGCAAGTATGTCATGGATAACAAATTTTACAAGTAAAACACAGACAGGTACCAGTCAAGTGGTTCACGTCAAGTGATCACGTCAAGTAAACACGTCAAGTAAACAAGTTGTGCACAGAGATTTCGTCTGTTGGCTAGAGTGGCTGATCGGGCCAACTCGTAAGCTCAGGTGACCGCTTATCCCTACCCCTCCACGTGTATCGAGCCAGGGCATTACCCCGAACACGGAATGCTCACTTCTGGATCACGAGCCAGGGAGTGTATTTAACACGTATGGCATAGGGTTATGCCTGCAACGCAGGTGCCTAGCCGGAAACAAGTAGATCGGGCATTGGCTATCAACCAACTCACGTAGCCCACTTCTGGAACACGAGCCAGGAAACACAAGTATTGTAGCGTGTGCTACGAATGTGACATTCAACATGGATAGCATGGATGACAATTAATTCGTGTACCGTTAATTAAAATTAAACATGACATGGTAGTTATGCAACATGATAAATGACGGATCTAGCTTCGTTGTCAAGCTAGTTCCTGAAATTGCGCCTAGGCGAGTATCATTTCGTCGCCTAGTCTCTTTTACGCCTACAACAAGCAAATGGCCTAAGACATGGCCCAAAACCCTAAGTGGCAAGTTTCACTTGCCTAGCTCCGAGGACGACGATCACGAAGGTTCGTCTCACGGACGCTAATCTACCGGGAGTCACTGCCATGGCAAAACAACATTAGAACAACATCCAACCTAGTTTTATTAGGGTTTCACAAAAATCACAAAACGGGTTATGAGAACATCAAAGGATCGATCACTACCTTAGGAAGCGGAAGAATGATACCGAGCAAGCACGGCGACGGAAGAAACGATCCAGAGAACTAGGGTTCAGATCTGGAATGGATGGAGAAATCTGGAGAAATGGGATTTTGGGGGTTTTGGGGGGTTTTTCGGTGACCTAGAGGTGGTGGCCGGCCAAAATGGAGAGGGAGAGGAGCCCTTGATGAAGGAGGAGGGCTAGGGTTAGATGGATGATGATTTGGGGAAGGAAGAGGCTCAGGAGAAATGAAAGAAGAAAAGAAAAACGTTTGGGGGTTTAAATAGGAAGTGCTGGCGGCTGCCCAGAAATTAGGGTTTCGACACTGATTAGTCGGTCAAAGAGCAACCTCTGACCGACTAGTTTGTGAACTAGTCGGTCGGTTGACCAACGCAGACCGACTAAGTGTAAACAGTAACTCCTGTACAAAAATAGGATTTAGATTTAGTCGGTCAAAGAACAACTACTGACCGACTAGTTTCTCATCTAGTCGGTCGACGAACGTTCTTAGACCGACCAAGAATGAATAGTACTTGGTATCAAAAGTGATCATAGAGCTAGTCGGTTAAAGAACGATTGCTGACCGACTAGTTTGCAACCTAGTCGGTCGAAAAATGTTTTTAGACCGACTAACGATAAACAGTAACTCCTGTACAATTGACAAAGCCCACTAGTCGGTCTATGAAGGTTTGTCGACCGACTAAATCGTCATCTAGTCGGTCGGTTCCCCTTCGTGTACCGGCTAACGTGCACAGAAAGTTCCGAAATGGAGCGCGAAGCTCCGGGATCGATTCCCAAGACTCCTAGGCTTGATCTAACAATAAGATATGACCGATAAGAAGCCTGTCACGAATGACTTACTCCGAAATCGACGATTCTAAGGAAGAAGCTAGAAAATCACGACGAAACGATCGAAAATGAAAGCTACGGAGACAAAAACCACACATAAGGAGAAAATCCCCTATGTTCTCGGTTTTAATTGATGGTTCCCCGGCAGGTTATTTCTCTTCTAATAGGGGGCTCAGACAGGGTGACCCCCTTTCCCCCTATCTCTTTGTCCTTGTGATGGAGGCCTTCTCACTTCTCATGGCGAGAGCTGAATCTTCACGTGCTATCCAGCCTATGCGACGAATGGGTTCTATTTCCCATCTGCTTTTCGTAGATGACTTACTGGTTTTCTGTCGTGGTAATCTACGATCCATTAATGGCCTAAAGGATCTCCTCTATACTTTCAATCTTTTTTCGGGGCTCTCTATTAATTGGGATAAAAGCTCTGCCATTTTCAGTAAGGGTGTTCGTGATTCTGGGAGCCTTGCTAGCATCTTGGGGGTCAAATTGGTGAGATCTTTCTCTACTTATCTGGGGTTGCCGCTCTCTTCTACATACCCTAAAGCAACTATCTACAGTTGGCTAATTGACAAGTGCAAAAAAAGATTGCAAAGCTGGAGTTCTTCGCTTCTTTCCATCTCTGGTAAAATTGAGTTGGTTCGAACGGTAATTTATGGGATTTTGGCTTTCTGGATGCAAGCTTTCTATCTTCCACCATCGGTTATTCGTGCAATCAACTCGGCTTGTAGGAACTTCATTTGGGGGCAAACTCAATATTTGGGCGTGGAAGGATCTTTGCGTGCCTAAGAAAGAAGGTGGGTTAGGTTTGAGATTACTGAAAGACTTGAATGCTACTACTGGAGTCCGCCTCACATGGAGGTTCCTTTCAACTAATTCTATTTGGGCTAAATTTATGAGATCCCGCTACAAGGAAGCATCAGCTAACTTCTACACTGTCAGGCCGAAACCTACTAGTTCTGGGACATGGAAATTTATGCTCCGGTATCGAAATTTCTCTCAAAATCTAATTAAACGAGTTGTTCAAGATGGCTCTTCTACTTCTTTCTGGTTTGACAACTGGCATCCTAAAGGCCCTCTGCATTTGATCCACCCTCCTGCTGTTGGAACTGAACTATTCACTGTGAAAGATTTTTGGACTCCCAACGGCTGGCTTAACCTTCCTAGTATCCGGCCTATTTTCCCATCGCTACAGTGTGTCGCATTGCAGCCTGGACATGATCATTGGGCATGGGCGGGTGGCAAACCTTACTCCTTCAAATCGGCCTGGGAAGGGGTTCGTAATGCTGGTCCAATTTTTCAGTATCACTCCCTTGTGTGGTTCCCTAAACATGTTCCTAAAATGGCTGTCACCCTCTTGAGAGCCATTCGGGATAAGCTACCCACCAGAGACAGGCTTTCTAAGTGGGGAGTTACTACTGATCAGCACTGTGTTCTCTGTGATTCCAACATCCCTGAGACTACCAGACACCTGTTCTTTGAATGCAGTTATTCCCGTTATATTGTTTGTAGGGGACTTCTCAAATTAGGCCACTTCGGCCCTCCGCCTCTTACCCTTGCTAAACTTTGTGATCTGATTCTGATGCGATACTCCAAAGCTGACCCTGTGGGTTATCTTGCCAAAGCTATGCTAGCTTCCATGGTCTGGCACATTTGGAAGCAGCGTAATAAAATGATTTTTGAAAAGATAGTGAAACAGAAAACTGCGTTATTTGATGACATAGCTTATGATATCCTTATCTCGCTCCGTGGCATTGACATGGAACGTGCTACAGATCTCAACCCCTTCTCAAACTGGGGTTTCTTAGATGCTGGCTAAGATTCATTATTATTACACGGTTGGTACCGGTAGTTAGTAGGTTGTAGAGGGTGACGGCGCTTGTGCCATATCCCCTCTCTTCCTATCAACTGCTATGTATTACTTGTGTACTTTGTATATAATTTTGACAATTTTGATTCTAATAAAGATTGCATTTACTCGCCAAATATATATATATATATATATAATATAATCCAGATACATAAAAACCAGTCGTTACAACATCTATATTGATAGAGTTAGTAACATGAAATATCTTGATTTGTCACATCAAAACCTTATGGAAGAGAGGATGGAAAATACCAAGTTCCAACATTCTCCCCCTTTTTGATGATGATAAACAATGAAATGAGTTAACATGGTTAATGTGATGTTAAATGTAAGTGAATATAAATGAGATGATTACTCCCCCTGATTATATGAATATAGCCTCCCCCTGAATATATGCAGTAATTCTCCCCCTTTGTCATCCACAAAAAGTGGAAAAGGAAAATTTGGCAGGCTAAGGTATTTTGTAGATGGCCAAATTTGAAAGTGAGATAATTGGGCATGTAAAAAAGGAAGCAGTGGAGAATAATAAGCACAGAAAAGTAACAGATACTGAGCATGAAAAAAAATCACAGAAACAACAGAATTACTTATAAGTAAGAGGAAAATACGAAAGGAACTAATATTCATTAAACATCCAACGACATACAAAACAGCCAAGTACATTAACAACGAGGATAACCCATAATTAAAATGACCAACATATTAAGTAACCCATACAACAGAAAACCAGTCTAGAGATGAACCGACAGTGACCATAGTGAAACTAGTCAAAACAGCAACCACGGGAACCAACCAACCCAGCAAAACAGAACTTTGAAAACAGCAGAACACGACATGAGGCAAAGAAACTATTTTTGGGGAGCAACCAAAATAAACCGAACGGATCAGAGAACCTAGTCGCAAGTGGAGCACGCAAGTGAAATCAAGGATGATATGAGGACGAGCCAGGGGAAGAACGTCGAGATCTAGTACGGCGAGTGGGTAGGATATTTTCGGATTCAAGGGACGAACGGAGTGCAGACTGTTCGACCTGGATTTGTTCTAGAATTTCAGAGTAATGCTTGAGAGTTTCGTCGTAGGAACTCATTTGAATCTGGATACCGGCGAAGCCCTCGGCGACCTGTTCAGAGAGACGGCGAAGGAGTACAGCGTTGGTCTCGCGGGAAGGGGAAACGCCGTCTTTGGAAGCAAGAACCTTCCTGCCGTATTTGGAACGAGAGGAGCCCGGAAAAGACGCCAGTGCATGAGGTGGTGGAGCAAGAGTCTGTGTCGAGTCATCATCCAAATTACCGTCGTCTGCATCGTCGTCGGAGGATGTAGAATCGGGGTCTGGAATGCCCATACTATGGATAGTGTATTCATCAATGTTAATATCATTCTGGAGAAGATATTCACCATCGGTGGGAACGGCAAAGGCGCGAAGGATCAAGGTGATGAGGCTTGGTAAGTAGAAGTGGGTAGATACTTGTTTGGTGAGAGTATGAAGAAGAAGATGAGCCCAGTCAATAGGATAGCCGGCCAACATTGCGTATAAATAATGCTCATGGGTGTTGCTGAGATAATTGGCAGATCCGGCCTTGGGAAGAAGATTGTTGATGATGATCTTGTGGAGAAGGCGAGCCTCCGGATGAAGCTTGGCGGCGGATATGTGAGGGGTATATATTTTGACTAATTTGGCGAGGACAACGGGGTCGGTCATGGCAAAGGACAGAACGCCACGGAAGTCGAGGGGTTGATTAATAATGGTGGCGATGTTTTTGGCCGTGACGATGAAAGAAACCCCTCGGACCATTGTTGTGAAAGACTTCTGACCGCGATGAACTGTTGATTCGAGATTTGCGTAAAATTCTTTGACGAGTGTGGGATAATACGGCACTTTGTTGGCGAGGGACCAAAGGTGATGAAGACCGACTACCATAAGAATGCCATTCATGTGCATCATTACGGCGGTGCCATAGTCCAGATAATGTTCTGGATGGTAACGGGTAGCCTTGAAGGACAAGTAGCGGTCCTTGGCGACCTGCGAGCGAAATCGGTCGGTGATTGAAGGAGGAGTAGGTTTGGCCATGGTGGAGAGGAGATAAAGAAGAAAAACGAGAGGAGGAAGATGTTTAAACAGAGAATGGAAAAATGAAAGAGAAGTTGAAAGAAATAAATAGAAGTAAAGAGAGGCTGATCGGGTGCCATGATATAAGTGGAAGCGATTGTGAAAACTGAAGAAGTTAGAACAACTGAAAAATTTAAAATACAGAAACCGAACAGACGGGAAGAAGAAGAGACGCAATCGGCGATTTCGAAAATACCTGTTGGGTTTTAAAACGCATACAAAAAAATAATAATATAAGAACCAATAGTAAGGACGGTAGATAGAAGTCTTAAAAAAATGTGGAGTCCCTAGGCATATAGAAAATTGGTGAGAGAGATAAGGCCGAAATAAATGAGATGGGAGTAGTTGGTGTCTTGGAACAAAGAACAAGTAAATATAAGTTAATGTAGATGTGTCATTCCAAGGCAAAAAAATTATGAAGATGTAAAAAAAATGAATGAAACCAGCCACTAAAGAGAGAACGGTTGATGCAATCTCCAAGTTGTCAGAACTTTATCCCAAGAGATATCCCAAGTAATAAAATAAATATTAAGAGATAGGCCAAAATCTTGTGCAAAACGTATCCCAAGAGAAAGTAATGGCATGGTCCAAGGACATTGAATGTTAAAAAACAGAAGTGAATTTGTACATGATGGTGGAGTGGTCAACATACAAAAGAAATAAATAAGGTAAAGTTCCAATGTAGAGGCCGAATAAATAGGATAGGTCGGTTGTTGGGAAATGACAAATGAGAGAGAAACAAATGGAAGATAGGTAGTGGAGTCCTTAATTGGAGAGTAAATAGTGTACATATTTCCAAGACATAGAGGACGGGTTGGTGGAGAACCAAATTAAATATTTGAGTCCTCATTCCAAGAAACAAAGTGAATGAAATAGAAAATAGAAAGGGACAGTTTGGTGAAGAAGGCGAATGGAAGCGTGCCACTTGTGACGAGAAGAGGATATGAGAGAAAGATCAATCAAAGAATATCTTGATCAAATTCCAAGGAGAAGAAGAAATAAACAGTGACCCAATTTCGAGATAGTGAATCAAGTGAGGAACAAAACAGAGAATGTGTAAGTAGTTTATGATTGTTTTTGTATTGTTTACAAATATTGTTCTCTTGTAAAAGAAAATATCAAAACCGTATATGAAAAATTACAGAAAAAAATCTGAAAACCAGGGGTAAATTTAGTCACAAAACGGAGAAAACAGAAGAAATTTTAAAATTGGCATGCTACAAAATTTCGTAGCATGCTAAAAATAAATAGGAACCAAAAAATTATAGAAAAATTCACAAAAATCAAAAATAAATGAACATATTTATAAATCAAATTCTGATTCACTAATAATGCCCAGATTTCGTCTAAGCTTAATGAAAGATTCCTCTTTCAAAGGCTTAGTCAAAATATCGGCAACTTGATGTTCAGTTGAAATAAATTTTAAAATAATATCTCCTTTCTGAACATGATCATCTAAAAAATGATGACGTACATCAATATGTTTTGTACGTGAATGATGCACAGTATTTTTAGATAAATTAATAGCATTGGTATTATCACACATAATAGGGCATGTGGAACAATTAATACCATAGTTTGAAATAGTTTGTTTCATCCATAAAATTTGAGCACATGCTAAACCAGCGGCAATATATTCTGACTCGGTTGTAGATAATGAAAAAGATTTTTGCTTTTTGCTAAACCAAGAGACTAATGCATGTCCTAAAAAGTGACATGTACCACTAGTACTTTTACGGTCTGATTTGCAACTAACAAAATCTGCATCACTATATGATAATAAATGAAATGTGTTTATTTTAGGATAAAATAAACCAAAATCAGAAGTATACTTAACATATCTAATAATCCGTTTTACGGCAGTTAGATGTGAAACTTTAGGATCTGCCTGAAAACGTGCACATAAACATACTGAAAACATGATGTCTGGTCTACTAGCAGTTAGATAAAGTAAGGAGCCAATCATACCTCTATAAAGACGTTGATCAACACTCTTACCATTTAAATCTTTGTCGAGGGAAGTAGATGTACTCATTGGAGTATGTTTTTCTGCAGAACTTTCTAATCCAAAACGTTTGATGAGTTCTTTAGAATACTTGCTTTGGTGGATGAATATTCCTTCCTTCATTTGTTTGATTTGAAGACCGAGGAAGTAATTGAGTTCACCCATATGACTCATCTCAAATTCTTTCTGCATAATCTTAGAAAAATCTTGACAAAGATATTCATTAGTAGAACCAAAAATAATATCATCAACGTATATTTGAATAATGATAATGTCAGAATTTATGTTTTTAATAAACAAAGTAGAATCTATTTTACCAATTGAATACCCTAAATTTAAAAGATAGCTTTTAAGTCTTTCATACCAAGCACGAGGTGCTTGTTTGAGACCAGTTAAAGCCTTTTTCAATTTGAAAACATGATTTTCAAAATTTTCATGAATAAAACTCAGAGGTTGTTCTACATAAACTTCTTCTTTAAGAAAACCATTTAGAAAAGAACTTTTGACATCCATTTGAAATAATTTAAAATCTTTAAAACATACAAATGATAATAGCATCCTAATAGATTCAAGACGTGCAACTGGTGCATATGTTTCATCATAATCATACCTTCTTCTTGATTATAACCTTGTGCAACCAATCGTGCCTTGTTTCTAATTATTTGAACAGATTCATCCAATTTATTTTTGAATACCCACTTGGTACTAATAATTGAATGATCTGATGGTCTGGGAACT
>JAULAV010002861.1:0-25001 GCA_030789695.1 Scilla litardierei | reverse complement strand
CTCATGCACGTGTTCCTCCACATGCATATGTACACCCACATCATAGTATGAATAATTATCCACATGCACCATTTCATCATGTTCCTTATGCCTATCCACGTCATGCATCACGTAGAAACCAACAACGCATGCATGCACCCAATAGGATGAGGGCTCCCAAAATATTCACAATTTGGAGCCCAAAGGACACAAGCATGAATGAAAAACAAGTTTACATGAATGCTTATTTTTCGGATGTTGTGCATATTGTTAATTATGTGGGGAAGTCAAAGTCCAATTGGACTTGGCTTCCAAAGGTCTAATCTTTTGGACCCAATGACCTTGGGTACCATGATATGAAATTTTCTATTTTTAGGTACTCAAGGAAAAGAAAAAGAAACGGAGCAACAAATTTAAATTTAGCTCCAAAGGAAATTGGATACTCGATAGCGGGTGTTCAAAACACATGACAGGTGACGCTCAATTGCTCTCCGGAGTGGTTCCCATTGCTAATGGAAACCGCGTCGTCTTTGGAGGCAACGAGAGCGGAACCATCATATGTGTTGGTAAAGTGGGTAATCCTTCTAAACCCATTATAAATGATGTTTACCTTGTTAAAGGATTAAACCACAATCTCATTTCAATAAGCCAACTTTGTGACAAAGGTTACAAAGTTAGCTTTGCGAAAGGAATGTGCCATATTTTAAGAAAAGATAATAATGAATTATTGTTTTCCGGTACACGCCATAAGGATATATACATCCTAGATCTTCCAAGATCACATGCACAATGTCTCATTGCCAACACAAGTGAACAACACTTATGGCATTGACGTTTTGGTCATGTGAACTTTGGAACACTATTTAAGCTTTCCAAGTTAAATTCTATTAAAGGCTTCCCTAAGCTAGTATTTCAAAAGAAAAGCTTTTGTGACTCGTGTCAACGAGGCAAGCTTCCAAAATCGTCGTTTAAACCTAAGAAAAGCATTTCTTCTAAGCGGCCACTAGAGCTATTACATCTAGATTTATTTGGGCCAACTAGAGTTGCTTCATTAGGAAATGCACGATATGGACTTGTCATCGTTGATGACTTTTCTAGGTTTACTTGGGTATTTTCATTGAGTAATAAAAATGATGCTTTTGAAAACTTCACAATTTTTGTTAAGAAAGTACAAAATCTCTTAGGAACCACCATTGTCACTATTCGTAGTGATCATGGAGGGGAATTTGAGAATGAGTCTTTTGAGACATTTTGTGATGAAGTTGGTATTACACACACCTTTTCATTCCCTCGTGTACCTCCTCAAAATGGTGTTGTTGAGAGAAAGAATAGGACGCTAGTGGAGTGTGCTCGCACTATGCTTGATGATAGCCAACTTGGCCATCAATTTTGGGCGGAAGCGGTACACACTGCTTTCTATGTGTTTAATAGAATACTTTTGAGGCCCGGCACTAAACAAACTTGTTATGAATTGTTGTTTGGTAGGTCGCCTCAAGTTAAACATTTTCGTGTTTTTGGTTCAAAATGTTTTATTAAGAACACGTATTGTAGTTTGGACAAATTCGATCCAAGATTCGATGAGGGGATTTTTGTTGGATATTCTTCGCGTAGCAAAGCTTACTGGATATACAACAAACGAACCTCAACGATCGAGGAAGCGCTTCATGTTTCATTTAATAAAGGATTTGTTCCAACTAGAATTACTAATGATGATGACTCCATGGATGTTTTATGTGATTCAATTGGTAATTCTAACTCTATTGATTCTATTGATACTAACCCGACTAATGAAGTTGTTGAGAATGTTCCTAGTGATCAAGATATTCCCAAACGGCTTCATACCGTTCGTGACCATCCTCATGTGCAAGTCATTGGCAATATCCATGATAGTGTCAAGACGAGATCTCAAGTCAACCACTTCGCTCATTGTGCCTTTGCCTCCTCGATAGAGCCAAAGAATGTTAATGAAGCATGCGAAGATAGCGCTTGGATCCTTGCCATGGAAGAGGAACTCATTCAATTCGAGAGGAATGAGGTTTGGGAGCTTGTTCCATTGCCATCGAAGAACCACACCGTCATAGGGACAAAGTGGATCTTCAAGAACAAGACCGACGAAAACCAAGTCGTCGTCTGGAACAAAGCTCGGTTAGTAGCTCTAGGCTATCGGTAAGAGGAAGGTATCGATTTCAAAGAATCCTTTGCTCCGGTATCTAGATTAGAATCAATTAGATTATTTTTATCTTTTGCATGCCATAAGGATTTTAAATTATTTCAAATGGATGTTAAAAGTGCATTTTTAAACGGAGATGTTGTTGAGGAAGTTTATGTTTCTCAACCTCTAGGTTTTATAAATGAAAAATTTCCAAATCATGTTTTCAAACTTAAGAAAGCACTTTACGGTTTGAGACAAGCTCCTAGAGCTTGGTATGACCGTTTAAAGAATTTTCTTTTGGATTTAGGTTTTAAATGGGAGAAGTTGATTCCACATTATTTGTTAAGTATTCGAATAATGATATAATTTTAGTTCAAATTTATGTTGATGATATCATTTTCGATGCTACTAACTTTGCTCTTTGCAAAGAGTTTTCTAATGTGATGAAGGATCAATTTGAGATGAGCCACATGGGTGAGCTCAAATATTTCTTAGGTCTCCAAATTCGCCAAATGAACGATGTAATCTTCATCCACCAAACGAAGTACACGGTGGAGTTGCTAAAGCGATTTGGAATGGAGAATGCCTCCGGGAAAAAGACTCCGATGAGCACGACTACACATCTTGATAAAGATGCGGGCGGAAAAGATGTAGACATTCGTCTATATCGAGGTATGATAGGTAGTTTACTTTATCTTACCACAAGTAGGCCCGATATTATGTTTGCCTATGTGTATGTGCTCGTTATCAGTCTCAACCTAAGGAGTCACACTTAGTAGCGGTAAAGCGTATTTTCAGTTATTTAAGTTATACACTTGATTTTGGATTACTTTATCCAAAATCTAGCACGTATGAGTTAATCTCATATAATGACGCAGATTATGCGGGATGAAAATCTGACAGGAAAAGTACTAGTGGCACTTGCCATTTTATAGGAAATTCTCTTGTCTCTTGGTTTTCTAAGAAGCAGAATTACGTATCACTTTCAACCACCGAGGCGGAATACATTGCCGCCGGTGCCGCGTGTGCTCAAGTTCTTTGGATGAGACACACACTTAAAGACTTTGGTATAAACTGTGATACTTGCCCTATCATGGTGGACAACCAAAGTGCAATATGTCTCTCCAAGAACCCGGTACACCATTCCCGTTCGAAACACATAGATGTCCGACACCATTTCTTAGATGATCATGTTGCTAAAAAGGACATTATATTAGTGTACGTTGAAACCCAGAAGCAAATCGCCGATATTTTCACGAAACCCCTAAAGGAAGACTCCTTTGTGCGGTTACGTTGAGAATTGGGAATTATGGGTGAATCCGAGATTTAGGATTCATATGGTTTCAATAATCTTGCATGCTATTCAATTCTTTATATTTGCTCATGCTAGATTAATTGAAATTTTTCTGGATTTTTGTTGAATTTTCGGAATTTTCGCTCGATTTGTGCGTAATCGTCAAATTTCAGATTTTCGATGTTTAATGGGGTAGTATAATGATTAATGAGAGTATTTTGATGTTTCATCGAAGTGCGATTAGGAGAGAAATCAAAATCTCAAAATTTTCATTTTTTGGACTCTCTTAGTCGGTCCAAGTTCATTGGCCGACCGACTAGATTCAGTTCTAGTCTGTCAGTGAATGAGCTTAGACCGACTAATTCTTGTCAGGAAATTTGCCTTCAGTTACTGTTTACAACTAGTCGGTTCAAGCTCATTGACCGACCGACTAGATCGTGATCTAGTCGGTTAGTGCTTGAACTGTGACCGACTAGTTGTGCTAGGGACTGATTTGTCTTTTGAGCTTCTGATCGATTAAAACTCTTCCCGACCGACTCATTTCTTTTCTAGTCGATCGAGAATATCCCTCCAGATCGAAAACCCCTCTCGTGCCGCTTGATCTTCCTCCCTCTCCGATCAATTTCCGGCCAAACCCACCGTCGCCGTCCGTCGACCTCTCATCCTAGGTGATCCTCCTCCCTCTCCTAGCTTCCTAGGGTTAGGGTTAGCTCTCTAGGGTTAGATTCTAGCTCTTCGGGTTTCTATTTCGGCTTCTAGGGTTTCGGCCTAGATTGTTTTAGGGTTCTACCGATTTCTTACGTGTCTTGCTTCGCTTATGGCACGCACATGTATCCCTATCCGTCCTACGAGCCCTTCGCTGATGACTGTAGAACCATCCCCTACGGATCCCGATCAACCCTCGCAACCTAGACGCCGATCTAAGACAACCCAACCCTCGTCGTCGTCGCATCCTCTCAAGCAGAAGAGGACGACGACATCGAAGCCTAGAGCCCAATCTCAGCCTAAGCCCAAGCCCAAGCAACTTGCGTCTCCCTCCTCTTTCCATACTCCTACGGATTCCGATACGGAGTATAGACCCGAGACTGGGACCCATAGGGAACCCTCACCTCTTCCTAGGCAGCCTGAGTCTAGCTCACGACCCCGTACCCGTCAGCCTAAGGGAAAGGCTCCGATGCCGGTTGGTGGTGTCGATATCTCGTTGTGTCACGATGACCCTATGTGTCTCGCGGCTTACAACCGTATCGAACACTGTCCGCTGCTTCTGGAGCATTTCGTTCTGGAGCAAGTCGGCTCATATCCCATTCCCGTGCCTCCTGACACTCGTATTCCGTCACTTTCGTGTCACTTTGCCTCGTGACGAGGAGCGCCCTCTCGGTCCCCCTCTGAATGCGACGGCTGTCAAGAAGTCTCTTGCGGCACTCTGTCACGTTCAGAGGACGACCCCCTCTGCTTCAGTGTCTGCCTCTGCCTCAGCTGCTCCCCCTTCCACTCTTAACGAGCTCGTGCATACAGTGCGACGTGTGGAGTCTCGTTATGCTCGTTCCGAGGATATTCTATCTCGCATTGCTCGCCACCTTGGTATTGATATCCCTCCGTCAGTCTCTGACGAGGAAGAGATGGATGAGGAGGAGATTGAGGAGCTTGTGCGTGTTTCTACTCGTGCCCCCGAGGGCACTTCTGGTGCTGCTACTGTTTCTTCTGGTGTTGACCCCGAGAGCACACCTGCTGCCACCATTTCTGCGGTGGATACCACTTCTGGTGCTCTCGAGGTCACTACCATTGCTGCTCCAGAGATCACCACATCCGTCGCTCCCGTGGACATTACTGCTGACCCGGTGACCACCACTTCTGCTGCAGAGCCTGCTGCTGCTGCAGATCTTGCCACTTCCTCTTGAGCTTCTTGATGACTCTCCGATGCACTTTAGATGAGATATCTTGTAGTGAGAGAGTGTGGGTTAGGATATTTTGGGTGGTTTTGTGGTTATGATGTTTTGATATTTTTGGATGTATGATCATGTATCTCTGATGATGTTGTATGTTTTTTTGTGATACTCTGATATGTGTTATGATGTTGTACTTTTGTGCTTCGATCGTTGGATCGACATTTTGTATGTTGACGGATGTATCATTTGGATGTACTCATGCTTTTCATATATATATACATCGATGTTGACATGTATTCTCTTGTGCACATTATATTCTTTTATATGTCTCTGATGTGTTTGATTTCGTCGCTCGAGGAAAATACTTGGTTAAATAGAATTAATTTTATGAAAACATAGAATTGTTTTCCATGCACTAAATTAACCAAGAATGTTGATATTGGATAGTATATTCCATAACTCAATTCGTAACATTAATTTGAGTTTTGATGATGTTATTTATCGTTTTTCGACTTTGGTCTCATTGACACGCCTTGATTTCATTCGAATTTTCCTTTGGTGTCAATTGGACCGTGGTCGTATTCTACGACTCCCGTGCTTTTATTTGAAGCCATTGTTGTTGTCGTTGATCTCCTCCCACACTTTTTTCTAATGCCAAAGGGGGAGAGATATAATAATGACATGTGCTAAATGATAATTTAAGCATTTTTTCCAAGAATCTAATTTGTTATGTTAGATTCTGGGTGAGTTAAGATATATAAATGGAATTTCAATTCCTAAATTTCAATAATCGATTCTCATTTTATATTTCACTCGTCTGCTTGATGCGTATTATTATTATTCATTTTGGAACTAACGTGTCATCAATGCAGGGGGAGTAAGTAAATTACATTTGAATCATTATTTTTGATTATTATTTATGTTGGTTTGTCATCACCAAAAGGGGGAGAATGTTGGATATTGGACTCCCCGGATTTGGTTTTGGATGATGAACAAACATAAATATATTGTGAACTAACAATTAGTGAGCGCAGTTATGGAGATCGTCACCAAATTTATTTGAACACCCAAAGCGACGTCTCGAGACTTCTCAAAGCACGTGATCGTATGCCTAAAGCTTCGTTGAAGCTTTTGGATCATTTTAGAAGTCATGAAGATTCGGATCGAAGCTTTCGAAGACGGTTCGTTAAGTTTTATTAATAGTCTTTTAGCTTCGTTCCGTAGAATGTTAAGCCTTGAGTAGGTCTTACGTTTTAATCTTCATATCGCTCCTATCTTAGATATAGGAACTTGTAAGAAGTCCATACAAACTTCCCCGAAGCATCGCGCTGCGATTCGTGACTTCTTGTGCATGTTAGTTGGTTCAAGAAGAAGAACCAACCGACTAGATGGTGATCTAGTCGGTCGGCAATCCTTCTTGGACCGACTAGTTTGCTTTCTCAAATCATAGCTCTTTACTGTTTACAGTTAGTCGGTCTACGTTGACTCACCGACCGACTAGTTTGTGAACTAGTCGGTCAGTGATGCTTCTTTGACCGACTAGTTGAGCTTCTACTGTACATGCCAAGTTACTGTTTGTCGTTAGTCGGTCTATGCACATTTGGCGACCGACTAGTTGATAAACTAGTCGGTCAACTTTTGTTCTTGGACCGACTAATTCTATTTGTTCTCAGACTATTAGTTTTATCTCTTAGTCGGTCTGAGTTGAGTCACCGACCGACTAGTTGTGAAACTAGTCGGTCGCAACTCTTCTTTGACCGACTAGTTCCTTAAGTCTGAACTTCGACCTATTCCCTGTTCACCAGTTAGTCGGTTCATATTGATTGACTGACCGACTAGTTGATGAACTAGTCGGTCAGTGGTTGTTCTTTGACCGACTAGTTTGGTTCAGAATAGAGCCGTTGGAGCTTTAATTGAAACGTTTTTCTCTCTCTCTCTCCTCTAACCTATATATACTTGATGAGATGCATTCATTGCACTCAAGGCTGATATTATTACAAGTTTAGAGATCAAAGAGAAATCATTCCCTCTCATTCAAATCTCTTTCATTCCAATCTTGAATCTCTTCTCACTCTTATTTCAAAAGAGAGATTCATTGATTGTGAGCCTTCCAAGCCAAGTGCTTGATCCTAGGTCACCATCAACCTCATAGCTCTCCATAGGTTGTCTACATCTTGGAGCTAGGGTTTGGTGCCTCTTCATCTTCCTCAAAATCATCTTTGTCCTAATTCGTAAGTATACTCAAGGCATAGGTATTTTGTGGTAAGCTATTTCATTTCAATTTACTTTGATATTGTAAGTGATTCGCTCTCGGTTGTGAGAGTGTGTTTGTGATCCCGGGTTGTGGGAGTCACAAGTTCATTTGTGTATGATTTGACTTGTGAAGGTTTTTCACAAGTATTTCATAGTGGAAATCTTGAGTTAGGGTTTCTAACTCAAGTATCCGGAAGTGATCCGGGTGGTTGGGACGTAGGATCACTGGGAACAAGTCGGGGAGACTTGGGTGGATCCAAACCCAGTAATATCGTTTGTGTGCGTTTGTTTATTTGTTGTCGATTATTTACTATTCCGCATTTCCGCATTAATTGGTAGAGTTTGCAAGGTAATTAGGAATTAGCCTCTTAATTATTTTAAAGTACTATTCACCCCCCTCTAGTACTTGTGCAGTAGCTTAGCATGGCATTACACATCTTGTACTGAGGGTCTGTTGAAGGTAGCATGACCCGAGTCTCTTTGTTTCTTGCTTCGCTGGCTCCCTGAGGTCAGACCAGCAGGAGGCCCCAACCTAAGTTATGGGCTTAGCTTGGGCATGGAACGACCTTAGTTGAGTCCAGAGGTCAGTACTAGGACCGTAGGTCAGCCAGTGGGGGCCCAGCCGAGGCAGTGGGCTTAGTTTGGACGTGGCATGACTTGGGTCAATGCCAGAAATCAGAGCTGTAGCCGATGATTGTGACAGCTGAGTTTAGACGTGGCAAAACCTTGGTCAAGTGACAAAGGTTAATGTTGGGACATTGGGTCTTGCCAGCAAGGGCCCAACTTAAACTAGGGGCTTAGTTTGGACGTGAAATGGCATGAGTCAAGTGCTAGAGGTCAGTGCTGGGAGTGTGGGTCTCACCAGGAGAGGCCTAGCCTAGACTGTGGGCTTACTTTGGACATGGCATGACCTGGGTCGAGTGCCATATGTCAGTGTTGGGACCTTTGGTCTTACCAGAAGGGGTTCAGCCTGGACTGGGGGCTTAGTGTGGATGTGGCATGACTTGGGTTGAGTGCCACATGTCAACACTGGGTCCGTAGATCTCGCTAGCGGGGGCCTCAGCTTATGCTGGGAGCTTAGTTTTGAGATGGTATGACATGGGTTAAGTGCCAAAGTTCATGTTGGGACCATGGGTTTCACCAGTGGCAGCCCCAATATGGACTTGGGGCTTAAAACGGACATTGCACGACCTGGGTCGTGTTCTAGAGGTCATCATTAGGACCATAGGTCTCACTAATGGGGGACCGTATCTTGGACTGGAGGCTTAGTATGGATATTGTATGACCTGTTGGTTCATGGGTTCATGACCAATGTTGTTTTGATGATGATCAACATTATGTTGTGTGTTAATTATCTCATTTCTTTTAGTCTCAGATTTATTAATTTCTTGTCTAGATGTGGAGACAAAACAATATGCGATGGGATGATGGTGGAGATGGCTTCAAGGCTTTGGAGCATTGCTTGCATGAAGAATATTGAGCTTCAATGTTATTTTACATGTTATCTTCATGTATTTTTGCTCATTATTTCATAGAATATTTGTAGGCTTGAATAGATGCACAACACACTCACATATGCATCATTTTCACCATAGGGTTCCTTAGATTCATGTTGAACACATCCCATTTGATCCATTGCTCTAAACACATATGGGTGTGCATTTTAGATTTGGACATGTACCTGGTGAAGGGACACCAGACGCCTGGCATGTCTACTTTCTGATCAGCAGAACACAGCCAATGGGGCATTCGCCTGATAGTCTTTGATCATGCGTCTGCATAGTGGTCCAGACGCCTGGTACATGAACTTCAGGCGCCTGATCAGTTGAGCCAAACTTTTTGTGCTCTCTGTCTTTTTTGCCCCATATTTGGTAGCCGTTTGAAGAAGGATTCTTAGACACCTGCACAGTGTTCTAGACACCTGACTGGTGGCTCTAGATGTCCGGTTGCCTTACATTGGAACTTCTACAATCTGTTTCTGACTTCAAACCTAGGTCAATTTTTCTGTTATTGGACTTTCTCATCAATTTCAAGCCCATTAGATTTCATTTTTTGTTATCTTTCAAAGGCATCGAGAATCACCTTAATCAGATTTCATTTGAGTCAGTTATGACTATTTTGGTGATCAAGTGTTTTCTCGGTTTAGCCTATTGGAAATTCTGCAATCTGTTTCTAACTTTAAACCTCTGTAAATTTTTCTATGGTTAGAATTCATCATCCATTCCAAGCCTATTTGATTGAATTCTTTGTTAGCTTTCCAACGTATCTTGATTCACCTCAATCGGAGTTCATTTGTGAAAGATATAATTGTTTTGGTGATCAAGTGTTTTTCTGTGAAGAGCCTGTCAGACCAGACGCTGCATAACGTCGGACCAGGCATCTAGCCACTCTTCACCAGGTGTCTGGTCCTTGTACTCCAGGCATCTGGTCGACCCCCAAAATCTAGCCGTTGGGACATTCCAGCTAGCTGTTTCTAGCCATTTTTTGTCCGTTTATGGGCTGTTTTGATGGGCTTTTTAAGCCACTTGAGAGGCTGTTTTGTGTACTCACTCCACACATATTGATATCATTTAGGAGTGCATTTTGAGGTTTTTACTTCAAGAGAATTATTTTCCCTCTTTCATTCTTTCTCTCGTTTCTTCACTTGGTTAAAGTGTTAATGCATTAAGCTTGCATTAAGAGAGAGAGTTTTCCAAGTGCATCAACTTCTTCATCAAGCACTTAGTAGTTTCAATCTTCCATGCCTTTCCATACACTTTAGTAAGATCTATTCAAGGCATAGGTAAGATTGTTGTTTTTGTTTCTTTTGGTTACAAAACCTAGTACTCGGGTTGTGAGTACTTTGAGGGGGTTTACTCCACATGGAGAGTTTCTCTACATATCTCTGTGTAGGGATTGTATCTCGTGAAGAGTGTGCTTATGTGTCCCAGTTTAAGAAGCATTAGTGGATAATCCATCGCTCTAGTTTAGGAGGATGGAACCGGAGTATGATAGCCGGGAAGGGATCCGAACCAGGATACGTCTCTTTGTTTGTGTTTGCTTTGGTGTATCTCTTTGTTGTTATTGTTAAGCGCTTTATTTTTATTTCCGCTGCGTATTTTGCGTTGAATTATTAGTAACTGTTTAATTACTCATATTAATTGTATTTACATTATTTAGGCCTTCGTTTAGTGTATTGTGCAGCTACAGGTCCCAACAAGTGGTATCAGAGCCTTGGTTTGGTGGCTTTTGCAAGCATGACATCTATGTCTCAACAAAAATCATCTCTTCCTTCCATCTTCAAATGTAAATTCTACTCAAAATAGAGGATGACCATGCATCGTTGGCTTGATGAGCAAATGATGCCAAAGAACATTACTTCGGATGCTCAAGTGAAAAAATCTTTGTTAATTTGTGTCTTGATGAGAATTTGAAAGATGATCAAGAATTTCGAGACGGCATATGTGATGTGGGAGTTTCTTGATGGTAATTTCGGAGAAGAAGAGATCGAGTCTACCGATGATGAGAGCATCGATGGAAATGATGTATCTCGTAAATCTCTCATTTTTCAATGTAATAATTTAATTGATAGTTATAAAGCGTGGCTAGTTGAGTATAACTCGCTTAAAGAAAATAACAACAAACTTGAGAGAGATGCGTGCACATACACTTCATTATCATCTAAACCTCGTGATGATACACAAACTACTGCATTGAATCAAGAAAAGATTGCTCTTGATTCACGTATATGCATATTGAGTAAGGAGAATAACTCTCTTAAAGCTCGAATTGAGTATGATCATGATTTTCACAAATCTGTGAAAGAGAGTGTGTATGCCACGCATCAAATTGAACTTCAATCTTTACATACCGAGAAAGATGGGCGTCTTTCTCAGTTGAGTGCTTTGAAAGATGAGAATACTTCTCTCAAACTCCAATTAGAGAATGTGCACTCAGATAGTGACTCTGTCAATCTTGAGAAGGATTCTGTTGAGCTTTAAATTAACCGCAAGCACACGGTGTCAACTGTAGCTTACGGGTCGAACACAGGGAGTCGATGGTATGAGTATCGACTAATTGTATACTTAATAAGCTACACTGGTGAAAGTAAGGAATGGGATAATTACACTAAAAATACTAAAAGAAAGAAAGGTGCCAAGTTCTAAGCCTCACCACTAGCATAGACTAAACATATGTGTTATCTAGCTTCTCGAGCCAATGGATTATAGTCATAGATGATAGTCACGACTCAATCCTCGTCCTCTCGACGTCTGACTGCGAGAGAGAGAGAGGGACTCGAAGATTAGGTCAGACCCCGACATAGCCCTGATGGGTCGTCAGTCTTTACGACGTAGGTGATTCTAGTGAGTGTGCCCGATGGTTAGTCGACACCAGGCCCTATATAGTCCACCCTCGTCAAAATGGGGAGAGTTGAATTAAGCTCATCCAAACCTATTCCAAAGACTAGAACCATATTTGAATCGATATTTGGGGCGCTCCACCCACAAGATTTGTACACTATCATTTTATAACGCCCTCGACACGAGAAATCTACTCAATAAACATCACAACAAATCGCAGTAAAAGAAAAACAATGCAAGAGCAATAAAAAAGGAATTAAGAGCAATACATAAAGATAAGGTAAAGATTCAATACAAGAAAGTAGAAACTTAAGATCTTACAAATCTTGGAAGAGCAACCCCCAACCGGGGGGGGGGGGGGCGGAAACCATAGAAAATCGTAGAAAACGGAACTCTCTCACTCTCAATCGCACTCAACTATTTATGGTTCTTACAGAAATTTGGGGTCGCACGGCCCTGTCGAAAATCGGCGCGGCCGTGTCACTGCTAAGAAAAACATAGGGCAGCGGTGATGGCTGCTTTGATCACGACCGTGCCGCAAATCGGCACGGCCGTGTCAATCCTTCTTCACACCGCCAGTCGCTCCAGGTGACACGGCGTGCAAAACGACCATGCAAAAGAGGAGTGCTTTGTCCTCTACAGTCGAATTCAGTACGGCCGTGCGGTATATTCGCACGTCCATTCAATGATGCTGACACTCCCTCCTTGGGCTTATGGTATGAAACGGTCATGTTGTTGCATGACGCACTCAGAACTTACACATAAAATCTACCTGGCGGTGTCACGGTTGCCAGGCGCAGTATGGCTCCTAGGTGTCAACTGTGGGTACTATCTGCAAGTGGACAGTGTCAAATTATAGTATATAAGATTGTCGAATCCCACAGGGACAATGACAGTGTATTAGAGTCTCAGATTATTTCTAGATCTCAGAATGAGATAGCAGTCGATTGGGGGAATTGTTTGTTTGATGTTGTTGTTGGTCCAATATAAAGAAACTAGGGCCTTACGGATCATCGCTAGGACTGTCGGAGGTCAATTTTAGAATAGGATTCCTATGTTGCATTGGGTTTATGGGGGTTGGTCTCTTGGCTCATACCACTCTCGTGGGTTAGAGCTTTGATGTAACTCGGTGGCTCTCGTTGACGCAATGGCGGTAGCCGTCAATGTAGTGATATAGTTCGTCGGTGGATCCCCTCAAGGCACGAGCCGGACATGATCATGACCCATGGTTGGATCCACTAACTCCCTAATTAAATCTCAAGGATGCTCCTTAAGCTAATCAATTCCACCGACCGTGGGCATGATCTCAGTACGAGTTCTCCTAGAGATTTGGGTGGATCGACCGAAATACTCCCCTTGTATTCCTAACTCAACCTAGAAATCCAGATCTACATCTCTTTCCTAGTGTCCTAGGGCTAACCCATCTGCCTTAGAGAAGACTACTCACACATAGCAATTTTGACAAATAAAAATGCGCTTTTTACCAAAGAAAATATTGTAGCAATTAAATCGAGCAAGAGATGAGGATCTTACGTACCAAAACCAAGAAAGAACGATGCTCAATAGAGAATAAAATAACTCCAACAGATTCCCAGATGCAAGAGACAAGAAAAATCCAATCGTTAGCAAAAACGGCGCAAATCCAAAACCCTAGATCTAAAAACAACCCAAATTCCAATCTCCTCTCTCAAAATTAATTAAAAGCTAATTAAGAGCTGTCTAAAACATCAGAAAAAATCCCTTAAATACATAGAGGGTGGACCCCAAGAAAAATTCTCAAAATCTGGAAGTTTGGGTCCCACACGTCGCCGACCGAATCGGCTGCTCGGTCGAGTAGGTGCCTGCTCGGTCGATCAGGAACCTTAGCTGCTCCCTGCTCGAAAGATTGGATCTGAGCTACTCGGTCGAGTAGCTCGCCTGCTCAGTCGAGTTGTCAGTAGATCGGGACTCCCCTTGCAAAATGTCCAATCGAGTAGGCTCTGCTCGGTCGAGTAAATCATGCTCGGTCGAGTATGATGCTGATGGGAGGGGCTCGAAGATTGGATCGACTCGGGCCGAGTCGTCACTCTGCTCGATCGAGTACGATGCAATTATTCTTCCTGCTGGGCTTGTGTGTCAGCTCGATCGAGTAGCTTGTGCTACTCGGGTCGAGTCACCTGGGAAAGCTACATATGCCTGGGGCTTCGATTCCTTTCTCTCGCTGGCTTCTCCTCTTCTCTTCACATATGCTCTTGAACCTCGGCAAACTCCTGTAGAGCCTCACCAACGGCATCACAGGTGTAATGGATGTGTCCATATTCCAAAATGGCTCCGAATCGCTCCAAAATCCCTGAAAATCCACAAAGCTCTACGAAACTCGAATATAGCGTTAGAAGCGCAGTATCGCATAAAAATGCGGGATTTGGATGTGGATATGACATGAAATGCAATGAAATGATGCTATGAAAAGATAGAAAATATGGACACATCAAAATCTCTGAGCTTACCTCTTACTCGTCCTCGAGGAAGACGAATACTAGGCTTACCGGGCGATAATAAAAGAAAATAAAAGAAAATAGGAGAGATAAGAGATGGAAAGGAGTGCTAAAATATTCAATCAGATCTCAAGCCCCAGCAGCATATCACGATGCTTCGAATAATAGAACACATGCTAATAGTATTTTCGAGTCTAACTAATCATATGGCTAGCATGCAATAAAGGCAAAAGTAGGGATCCTCTGAAATCATGCCACCTACTCATATCAATTTCATGCAATCTATAGAGTCTAGTATAAAAAGAGTAGGCAATGCACTTTTCAATCAATAGATATAAGTGAAGCACAAAGAGATCATAATAACATGCAATAGTGAATGGAAAGAGGTCATGACATTCAAATATTCACTTCAAATCATGAAAAATCTCCAAAGCTAAAACATTTTGTAAAGTTTAAGCATTATCGAATCTCCCCCTTGTGCAACATCTCCACTCTAATGTTATACTCACTCATATGATCAAGTGGTTCACCCCTCCAAGCTTAGCTTGAGGCTTCGCATCTAGGAATAGGGTGGTGAATTTTTTTATTATCTTTTCCCAAGTATTTGTTGTAGCTTTTAATAAAGAGATCGGAAATATTTTTCTTTTCTTTTTTTTCTTTTTTTTTCTTTTTTTTCTTTTTTTATTTTCATATGTGTGTGTGTGTGTGTGTGTGTGTGTGTGTGTGTGTGTGTGTGTGTCTTTGGAAGCTATCTTTTTCTTTTGGAATTTTTGGAAAGTAGGTTCGGTAGAGGTATCTGTAGGGGTGAAACCAAGTGATATGTAGAGAATCATAAAGATATGTGGAGAAAGAAGACAATTTATCACTCGGTTCACTCATCAGATGTGCACAACGGTTCAATGGGATAATACTCTAACTAAACTCATAGCTAGCATGGGTATTTTCATTCATCTCAGCGAATAAAGAAAGCATGTGGTATAAAGCACAATAATATCAGGCATGCAAACAGAAGTGGATAAGATAACAAACATGTGCTCCAAATATTCTAATGATGCTTGAACCTAGGTGCATTACCCAACAAAGAGCGTACTAGATACTATTTGATGCATTCAATTTCAATTCATATCAAGAATTAAATTAGAAAGACCAGCAAGAGAATATGCAAGCATATAAATAGTAAGACTGCGACTACTCTAAATAGCATGTCGACAGATATAAACATCGTGAGTAGCTACTGAGGGTTATGAGAGATATCATCATGCAGAACAATTCTAGCTAAAAGGGAGAAAGGCAGAGAAAGTAAGAAAATAAAAAGAGGCATGTATGCATGGCAAAAAGTGGAAGACGTGATGATGAATGAGAAAAAGATGGAAAAGTGGAAAATGGGTGGAAAAGTAAGTAAAAAGGTGAAAAATGAAAGAAAATATAAAAGAAAATGAAAAATAAAGTGATAGCGCTCTCCCCCGAGCTAAACGCAGCAGTGTCCTCACTACTGAGGACACGCTGGAATGCGGAAAATGATGCTAGGGTTGGTGGGTGGGGGCGGTGATAGGATATAAATTGAAAATAAAACTGTGCAGAAGAAAGAAAACGTAATATGATGCAAGGATAAAGTGCAAATGCAAGGAATGATGCATGGTGGTCCTCCTCCAAGCTGTGTAAGACTAGGGCCTCGAAAAGACAGATGGGCACAAAATAGGATGATGGAAGGACATGAGCAAAAACTGGTGGAGGGACAGCATCAAGCAGGGGCACCGCCCTCTGAAGGCGATGGTGGGTCCCCCTGCTGTGGAGTAGAAACTGCGGTAGAGGGTTGTGGCTCAACAGGTGTATCGGCCGGGAGATCAAAGGTGGTGGTAGCGGGCTCAGCTGAAAATATAACTATGGAAGTCTCGACTAGTATGGAAGTGTATGCGTCGACGACTGAGGTGATCACTACTATGGCCACCTACTCAGGTGTAGAAGTGGCAGGCCCTGCAAAAGCCTGAGAGTGCAGGGCACTAAGTGGTGCATTGGTCGGGACATGGGCTGGCCTGGGGGGATGGGCGTGAGCAAGGATCACGGGATGTGGGCCCTGTGTCTGCAGCTGGTCTATAATCGAAGCGAGGTCCGCCTCGACTCTCTGCTGATGGGTGGCTGTCGAGTGGGCGAAGTCTTCGAAATCCCGTCGAAGGTAAGAAGTCAAGTCCTCCAATACTGTCAGACGAGCGTCAGTGGTACGGGAGTCGAGGGGAGGACGGGTACTGTGAGACACGACTCTCGTAAAACGGCCCCGTGGAGCGGATCCATGGTGCCTAGACTGAAAGGTCAGAGAGGGTGAACTCGATTGGATCTCGGTAGTGGAAGTGTGAGGTGTAGTGTGGCCGAGATCCGGAGAAGCTGTGGTGGCAGCAACATCATCAACAGTGAAAGATGGAGCTATCGTCGACACAAATGTGCGGACAGAAGTCGAGATGCTCTCGGTAAGAACGGCGACTGTCGGTGTGGAAGTGGTGCCAGTAAGTGGAATATGGAACCCTAAGGAGATAGGCAAATATGCAAGAAGGTCTCTAAGCGGTCGAAGGGTGATGGATGGCTTATGATCCGGAAAGGGTGGAGCAGTCGACTCAGGAGCAGACAGGAAGATTGTGCCCTCAGGTATGGGTATGGAGGAGACGATGGCAGGGGTCTCGGGGCAGAGGGTGGTGACAGTCCCCGTGGTCCCGACGGTGGTGGTGGTGGTGACAGAGGAGGCCAAGGTAGTGCATCCTGGTGGAGGACGGTGTGTAGGCTGTGCTGGCTGGGCAGCCACAATGGCAGCCAGGTCGGGATCCTCGTCCTCAGAAGAGCTGAGCACCTAGTTGCCGACATCAACGTCGATGGGTACTCTGGGGGTCTCAAGGACGTGGAGAGCAGGAAGTGGGAAGACCCTAGCGATCATCCAGCTCTACTGGACTGGCACTACGGTAGTGAAGTGAGGGGCAGTAAGGACAAAATGGGGTGTGTGATAGGTGCCTAAAAGATAGGTCTAGTGACGTTTCTCATATGACCGGATGATGTGCATGTGCTCTAGCACACCCAAAGTCAAGCGCGTGGGGCCAGGGGGTCACTAGGCCATCAGGAAGATCTATGACCAGCAAACGTACGAAGATGGTGAAAAATCTATCGCAGCAGATATCAGTGGCAAAGCGGGTGTGGGCGGTCTGTAGGAGGCGATAACACAGCCAGTGGGCTGCATTGGAAAGGACGAAGGGGTGGAGGGAGCCGTCCCGGTGGTAGCACAGCGGTCGGGTCATTCCCAGGAGATGGGAAAGCTCGGGTAGGGACATGGTTCCGACCTCTGGCCTGCAAAAAATGGTGGTGGCGAGGTGTCGCTGGGCTTAGCGAAGGCAAGGGTGTACAATGCACGATGCCTTCACCTGGCTGGGGTGGTAATGGTCCAGACCAGAAATGCGATGCCAGAAAGCAGAGGCATCGAACGTGGCGAGCTCGTAGTCTGGGAAGAAGGCAACGCGAGGGTCAGGGACGGCTGGAAAGTGGAAGTGAGTGCGGATATGTGCATACGTGACCACGAAGTCGTGGTCCAGCAGCCTGAAGCTAATTCCATCGCCTGCCAGGGTGCAGGCAGTGGAACTCAACGCCTCTAGAGTAAGGCAGGTGTAGGTGGGCACATGGGCGGTAAGGAGTCGGTCGAAATCGATGGTGCAGTAACGCCAATGGACCCCTTGCAGGAGTCCAAGGCGTCTGAGGGTGGGGAGGTGGATGAACTGTGTGGGATCGATCCTCAATTATGACAGGGTGACGAAGCGATCGCGGTATGCATCGTCCCAAAAGGTGATGCCGAATGTCTGCACACACTGTGGCAAAGAGGCGGGTGGGGCAGGTGGTGCGGTAGTGGGGATGGGGGTGGAAGTGGCGGGGATGTGTGGGCGATGTGGTGGGTGATCGTGTATGGGCAGTACGACGAGTGGGAGGGTGGTGGTGTAGTCTGAGGAGTCTGACGCAGACGATGAATCGACCATGTACTCCTCCTCGGTGGTGGGTGAAGCGGCACGGTGAGTGCGGTATGCGGGCCAAGAAGAGGAGGCGTCAGTAGCCTTCATCTTCCCACGCCATGCAGGTGTGGGCTACCTCCCCCTAGTGCGAGGCGACATCGTGCAACAAGTTCGTGGTGTGTGTCGAAATATAAATAAAAAGAGGGTAGAGTGTACCAATATGACGGTCGTGACCAGAGAGATGTGATCGGGCATGTGACTGCTGCTAAACAGAGGTATCCCCCAAGCTGCTTTGGGATGTGTCCTCCTCTGTAGGCAAAATGTACCTGAAATAGAAGGAGAAAATAAAGTCAATGGGATCAAAAGTAGTGTGTATGGGGATATGTGTGTGGGTGATCGACCGAGCACAAGCTATGCTCGGTCGAGTAGGTATGGCGGTGGTGTTGCATTGAAGAGAGGATTACTCGACCGAGCAGTGAGTGTGCTCGGTCGAGTAGGTCGGACAGGGAGGTGGTGTGGACAGATGGCTCGGTCGAGCATTAATTGTGCTCGGTTGAGTGAATCGAGTGCCCTAGGTCTATTGGGGGGCAGGGGGTGTTTCGATAAGAGAGGGGGTAGGGGAGGGGGTGTTTCAAGAGGAGAAGAGGGGGTAGGGAGGCGAGGTTTTGGCGAGGCACCGTCGGCACTGGGCGGTGCCGTCGGCGTTGTTCCGGTGATCACCGGGGTGGAGGGGGTTGGATTTGAACGGGGGAGAGGGATATGGGAGGAAGAATAGGGGGAGAGAGGGGGGATGGAGATGGCAGACCGGAACGGTGGTGCGACCGGCGGCACGGATGGTAGAGGGGAAGGTGTCGACGGAGGTGTGGGTCGAGTGGGGTTGGGTGCTCGATCAGTTCAGTTTGCGGATAATTGAAAGGGGTTATGGCGTAATAAAAAATGAGTCGGGTTTTAATAAACCCGACTTGGTCACATCGTGGGCCCCTCATAAATAGGGATCCCGCAACTCGGCCGAGCAGCGTAACTTCTCGGTCGAGTCAGAGGGTAAAAAACATCGAAATTGAGTTAGAATACTCCCTCAGCTGCTCGACCAAGTAGGGGCTGCTCAGGCCGTGTAGGTAGAACGCCATTTTTCTAATATTTCTCTGTGCTTTCCTTAGCTCGGTCGAGCAGGTGTATACTCAGTCGAGTAAGCAGCTACTCGACCGAGTAGGGGTTGCTCGGGCCATGTAGGCAGAACGCCATTTTTCCAATATTTCATGTGCCTTCCTTGGCTCGATCGAGCAGATGGATACTCTGTCGAGTAAGCAGCTACTCGACCGAGTAGGGGCTGCTCGGGCCGTGTAGGCAGAATTCCATTTTTCCAATATTTCCATGTGCTTTCCTTGGCTCGGTCGAGAAGATGGATACTCGGTCGAGTAAGTAGCTACTCGACCGAGTGGGTGCTACTCGGGGCATGTAGGCAGAACACCATTTTCCTTTGCTCCTCCTGCATTCTCTTCTACTCGACCGAGTAAGGGCCTACTCGGTCGAGTCGCCTGCTACTCTTTTCCCCTAAACTTGTTCTTCTATCAGCTGCTTCTCTCCTGCTCCCTTCCATTCAATACCTCGCTTGCGTGCTTCTCTCAACGTTCAACCTGTAGAAAGGAAGAACCTATCAGATTTTTATATTTTGCATTTTTTTGGGGGAATAGAAAGCGTTTTTATTTGGTTTTTCTGGGATAGATAGAGCAAAACAAAAAACTGAAGAAAAGAAAATCTAAGGTATAAAAAGTCGGGTTGCCTCCCGATAAGCACTCATTTTGAGTCATAGCTTGACTCCTTCAAGTTCTTCAATTGTTGTTTGGCGTGTAAGAGATGCACTCATCATACTTGTCAACGATACTGTGCGGTGGTATCTGGCATGTTTCATCTCCATTCTTCTCCTCAGCTACATGGTTGATGGCCTCCGGCTCTTGGTGGTGCAAAGAGTCGTCTGTGGGCACCTCATCAAGCACACGAAGATAGGAAGCAACCGCCTTGTTGTATATAGAGTCACTCATCAACACTTGTCCTCATCGGCTCCTTCATAACCCATTCAGCTATATACTCCTCTAGGGCATCATCTTCTAAGAGCTCCAGATAACTCGCTCCTTCATCCCGGACATGCTCCTTCATAGATCTTTGCAACCGGAATTGGGCTTCAATATTACCCACGTTCATTGAGAGAGTCCCTTCACGAAATATCTATCAGGACGTCGACCGTCTCCATGAAAGGACGGCCAAGTATGAGCTGGGAGCTTCCTCTCTCTGGCATATCCATTATAATAAAGTCCACCAGCTCATATAATCTGGGCAATATTTGTAGAATGATGTCCCTATCAATATCTACCGGATACGTGATTGAGTGATCCGCCAATTGTATGGACATGTTTGTGGGCTCTAACTCACTTCTGGTTTGTAGCCTTTCAAATATGGAGAGTGGCATCAAGCTGATGCTCGCTCCTAAGTTGATCAAAGCACGGTTGATAGGCGTACCTCCAATAGAACATGGGGCTGTGAAGCTTCCTGGATCCGGTAATTTCTTCGGTAGATAGTTCTTTATGATGGAGGTAGACTACTCCAAAAGCTTTACTTCCTCATTTCTCCATTTTTCGGTAATGAGGTCTTTCAAAAACTTAGCATAGGTAGGAATTTCTGTAATGGCATCCATAAAAGGGATGTTGAGTTGAATGCCTTTCAGAAGTTCCGTAAACTTTGCGTATTTCTTCTTCATTTTCGATAAAGCGAGCCTCTGTGGATACAGCGGAGGGGGTCAGCTTTCCTTGTCTTTGGCGGTGGCCTTGGAAGATGGCTTACTGGAAGTAGTTGTATCGTCCCTTGGTGCTGGTGTGACGGTGGGCACGGTGGGAGGCAAAGCCTCCCTCTCTTTGTTTATGATAGGATCATCTGTAGCCTCTTCCCCTTTATTTCCAATAGTGGTATCCTCAATTATGACTTGTTCTTTGTTCGTAATCGATACCATGATAACGTCGGTTGTCTGTCCTCCTCGCATGGTAATGGAGACCACGGCATTATCTTGAGCCCTTAGATTCGGCTCCGGTTGCGAAGGCAACCTCCCTTGATGCTTAAGTAATTGAGACACCTGACCCCTTAGTTCATCAAGCGACGTATTTATGTTCTTGAATTGAGCAGACATATCTTGGTTGAACTTTGCGTGTCCGCTCATGAACGTCTCTAGGTTATTCTCCAGACTGGAACGTGGTGGCGCTGGTGCATAGTTTTGCTGGGGCTGGCGATTAAATTGGTAGCCCGGTGGTCGATCCGACCCAGATGGTCTAAATCCGCTCTGTTGTTGATGCGGTGGCAGTCCTTGTTGTTGAGGGGGAGGGAGCGGTGCCCTCTAAAATTGTGGAGGTTGCAGCCCTCCACTTGGATTGACGTAAGACAATCCAGGATGATTCCTTGCGGCCGGATGTTGCCACTGATTTCACCCATCTCCTTGTACATATTGCACTTGTTTGGATGATTCAGCTCCGTGATAAGGTCCCTCATTGGGAACGTAGCTTTGTTCTTCGTATTCCTCCTTAGGATGGTAGGCTAGAGCACTGGTAGTTGTTAGAATGGCATCCAACCGTTGCTCGATCCTAGCCACCTGCTTGCACAAAGTTTCAATGTGAGAATCGAGGTGGCTAACAGCTTTTACCTCAGGAGTCCTGGTGATAATGGTGCGCTCCTCGCTCCATTGTTGGTTATTCACTACCATATGTTCTAGCAGGTCGATCGCTTCATCTGCTGACTTGTCAAGAAGGGCGCCTTACGCGGCAGCATCGATGATCATTTTCATGCTGGGCTGCAGCCTGTGGTAGAAGATTGGATCCCATGATGCAGGCACTAATGCTGAAGGTCCTTGAACATTTCCCATGCTTCATAGAGCAACTCTAGCGGCAGTTGCTTAAAGTTGGATATCGCTCCTCTGATCCTCACTGTTTTTTACGTTGGGTAAAATTTGTCTACGAAAGCAAGAGACAGTTTCTCCTAGAAAGTGAAGTGGTTGGATGGGTGGGCACGCAACCAATATGAAGCCTTATCCCTTAGAGTGAAGGGAAAAGCTTAGCTTTATCGTGTCTTCGCTCACGTCCTTAGTCTTGAAGGTATCGCACTTCGCCAGAAAAGTGTCGATATGATGGTTCGGGTTCTTGTGTGGGTTCCCATGGAAGGGATCTTGCTGCATCAGATTTATGAGCCCGGTCTTTATTTCGAAGCTACTTGTCGCCAGTTGCGGTCTCAAAATGGAGGAATTATTCCCGAAGCTTGGTTTCATATGGTCTTGGATGGACCCGGTGCGAGGAGGAGTGGCGGTGTTTTCTGCCATCTGATCGGAGGGGGTCTGTCCCCTAGTAGAGGCTCTGAGGGTTCTTGCTGTCTTCTTGATTTCAGGATCAAATAATAGTTCTTTATTAGCTTCTCCGAAGCAAGTAATAATGCACAAAACAACTCAGAGAACACCATGAGTAGCAAGAGGATAATAGATAAAAAGAATAAAAATAAAGGGGTGGAAGGATAAGAAATGATAGGATTCGCTAACAGATTCTTCGAAACAAAAATAAACTGAGATACACCGTAACTCTCCCTAGCAACGGCGCCAAAAACTTGACGCGCCCAGAACTTATACCTAAAATCCACCTGGCAGTGTCACGGTCGCCAGGCGCAGCATGGCTCCTATGTGTCAACTCTGGGTTCTATCCGCAAGCGAACGGTGTCAAATTATAGTATATAAGATTGTTGAATACCATAGGGACAGTGACAGTGTATTAGAGTCTCAGATTATTTCTAGATCTCAGAATGAGATAGCAGTCGATGGGAGGAATTGTTTGTTTGATGCTGTTGTTGGTCCAATATAAAGAAACTATGGCCTTAGGGATCACCGCTATGACTGTCGGAGGTCGATTTTAGAATAGGATTCCTACGTTGCATTGGGTTTATGTGGGTTGGTCTCTCGGCTCATACTACTCTCGTGGGTTAGAGCTTTGATGTACCTCGGTGGCTCTCGTTGACGCAATGGCGGTAGCCGTCAATGTAGTGATATAGTTCGTCGGTGGATCCCCTCAAGGCACGATCCGAACATGGTCACGAGCCTTGGTTGGATCCACTAACTCCCTAATTAAATCCTAAGGATTCTCCTTAAGCTAATCAATTTCACCGACCATGGGCATGATCTCAGTACGAGTTCTCCTAAGGATTTGGGTGGATCGACCGAAATAATCCCCTTGTATTCCCAACTCAACCTAGAAATCCAGATCTACATCTCTTTCCTAGAGTCCTAGGGCTAACCCATCTGCCTTAGAGAAGACTACTCACACATAGCAATTTTGACAAAGAAAAATACGCTTCTTACCATAGAAAACATTATAGCAATTAAATTGAGCAAGAGATGAGGATCTTACGTACCAAAATCGAGAAAGAAAGATGCTCAATAGCGAATAAAATAACTCCAACAGATTTCCAGATGCAAGAGACAAAAAAATCCAATGTTTAACAAAAACAGCGCAAATCCAAAACCCTAGATCCAAAAACAACCCAAATTCCAATCTCCTCTCTCAAAATTAATTAAAAGCTAATTAGGAGTTTTCTAAAACGTCATGAAAAATCCCTTAAATACATAGATGATGGACCCCAAGAAAAATTCTTAAAATCTGGAAGTTTGGGGCCCACACGTCACCGACCGAGTCGGCTGCTTGGTCGTGGAGGCGCCTGCTCGGTCCTTGCTCAAAAGAATGGATCTGAGCTACTCGGTCGAGTAGCTCGCCTACTTGGTTGAGTTGTCAGTAGATTGGGACTCCCCTTGCAAAATGTCGCTCTACCTACTCGGTTCGAGTAGGCTCTGCTCGGTCAAGTAAATCCTGCTCGGTTGAGTATAATGCTGATGGGAGGGGCTCGAAGACTGGATCGACTCGGGCCGAGTCGTCACTTTGCTCGATCAAGTAGGATGCAATTATTTTTACTGCTGGGCTTGTGTGTCAGCTCGACCGAGTAGCTTATGCTACTCGGGTTGAATCACCTGGAAAAGCTGCATATGCATGGGGCTTCGATTCCTTTCTCTTGTGCGCTTCTCCTCTTCTCTTCCCATATGCTCCTGAACCTCGACGAACTCCTGTAGAGTCTCGCCAATGGCATCACGGACGTAATAGATGTGTCCATGTCCCAAAATGTCTCCGAATCGCTCCTAAATCCCTGAAATCAACAAAGCTCTACGAAACTCGAATATAGCGTTAGAAGCGCAGTATCGTATAAAAATGCGGGATTTGGGTGCGGATATGACATGAAATGCAATGAAATGATGCTATGAAAAGATAGAAAATATGTTGATCGCTCCGGATATACACCCAAAGAACGGTTGTAGTTATACCGCAAGTGCACGGTGTAGCAGCAAGCGGGTATCGAACACAGGGAGGACGAATGACTGTGCTTGCTCCGAATCAACCTGGCTATTTGAGAACAGAGAAAATTGCCTTGGGCGATCCTGTCACAATCGTCAGACAAATGTGCGAAATATCAAATCAAATAAAGAACGTCTAGGGAATGGGGAATCCCCGCTACTCACCGTATTTCATAAATGTGGTTCGTCGGTATCGAAATTGCTAGAATGAGAATTCGGATGAACTAGTTGCAA
>JAULAV010002858.1:0-50000 GCA_030789695.1 Scilla litardierei | reverse complement strand
AACGTGTAGGCACCCATCATCGCCTTTACCAGGCAAGTATTTTATCGTAAATGAATTTTAAGATGAAATGTGCAAACCTTAGTGCTAAAATCGTCTTCTAGTGTGCTCATCAATTTTAGTAACTAAATTGTACGTTTCCATTATGCTGGTTGCCTTCTGCTTAACAATAATCAAATGGACATGTTATATTGGTATTTATTGTTGGAACAATTCATTCTCTGCTTGCTAACAAATTGAACTATATTGGACTCAGAGTGGGACATAACTCTCGGGGTACATATATGCCACCATCGATTACAGATGTGATGGAATCTAGTCGAAGAATAGACATACACTTTGGGGGTGGGATTGGTTCATGTAATAGAATCTGTACATGTGGCTTGGACATCTTATGGCTACTTCCATACCACACTAATGGAAGCAATCATTTTGGCCATTTTCCAGGTTAGGGATGGCATGAAGCGTCACGGTAAACCCCCGATGATAGGTTGTATCGAGAACATTTTACTTATTCGGACATGGACTTATACACAAGGACAAATAATTGAAAGTACTCAATTTGTAACTATGTTTAATTCCTTTAAAATACAAATCATGTGTTAGTTGCGTATGAATCTCATGTCTTTACATTACATCATGTTCTTATCTTTTGATATGCACTTGCTCTCTTATATATTCTAACACTTTCGGTTTCTTAAATTGTAAGTTGCCACTATAATTACTTTAAAATCTTGCCGAGCTATCGCTGAAATATATTTCAATGAACTTATGAAATATATGTTAGGTTTAGAGACAGAGTACATTGAGGACCCCACCTTCGATGATCCGAACTTGGAGGAGACCCCACTGACCAGAGTTACGAGGACACTGAGATCCTCCCTGCTGAAGATTATAGGGCGGCTGCAGACTTTATTTATTTAATTGTAATATTTTTTTTAGGTGTGGCATTGGGAATAAATTGTACGTCCATGCTGGGCCTTAATTTGTTTGTGTACTTCGTCTTAAACTCTTGGGCAAAAGTTGTAATAAATATTTGTGGTGCTTTTGAGAATTTCGGTTGCAAGGACCTAATCTCTAAATACAAAACGCTTATTGTGCTTAAGTCAAAGAAGAAAGAAAAAAGCACATCTTCTTTGCTTTAAGCACATGCGGACATGTTCACGTTATCGCTCCCAAGTACAATGGGAAGTAGGGCATGGCAGC
Organism: Scilla litardierei; assembly: GCA_030789695.1. Classification (NCBI taxonomy): domain Eukaryota; kingdom Viridiplantae; phylum Streptophyta; class Magnoliopsida; order Asparagales; family Asparagaceae; genus Scilla; species Scilla litardierei. The sequence continues at coordinate 48,797 of JAULAV010002858.1, read as the reverse complement.
TTCATCAAGTGGATATAGGTATTTGTAAATCATCAAAAGGTTGTAAGTATCTTTTACTTGGGTATTTGTAAGAGTGATTTACTCATTGTAGGTGAGGGTTTGTAAATCCTAGTTGGAGGCTAGGTGGTGAGTAAACTCTTGTTGTAGGCAAGGAGTTTGTAAAAGTCCTCGGCTTGTGAGGCAAAGGAAAATCCTCATTGGAGGTGAGGTGGTTTGTACAATTAACCAAAAATAGTGGATTAAAGCCCGACAGAGATTCGGGGACTGGACTACCCGGGAGTGGAAAACCAGGATACATCGTAGTCTTTGCAATTGGTATTTACTTGCACTTTATTTTTGATTCTTATCTTTATCATTACAAGTATTTGTTGATTAAGATTGCTATTTGGTAATTCTGTATTAATCTTAGGAAGAATTCTAGAGAAAAGGTTTAATTTGTGAAAACGCTTTTCACCTCTCTAGTGTTCTCTCTGCCATCTCAGGTCCCAACATATGCAAGTTCTAACTCATGAAACTTAATGATATATGATCTAAAGTGTTTTGGGATTGTTATGAGTGATATACTAATGCGTCTATTAAAGGCTTAACATGCTAGTTCAAATAAGAAGTAAATAAAGAAGTTTTACATATTTATCCCCTTCACTTACTATTGAATGCCTTGAAGATTTCCATTGAGCTTGTGAAGTCCAACACTTTGACTTCCTTGAGATCACTCCTTGATAGCCATTGAGCTTGTTGAGTTCAACGCTTTGATTTCCTTGCGTTAACTCCTTGATTTCCATGCTTCATTGATTGATGTCTTTGTATCAATTATTTGAGTCATCATCTTGATCTGATATGACTTTAACTGTATTGAGGATGCGCTCCTTAACTACAAAACATGAGGGTTAGTCACAATTAATTATGTTTGTTTATCATCAAAACCATATTGGGGAATCCAATATCCAACATTCCCCCCCTTTTTGATAATGACAAACAATCATAACCATAATCAATAATTGTGCTTGAAATTAAAGTACTTTATCCCCCTACTTTGATGCCAACTATTTTAGTCCAGATAAACATATGAATAATGAATCATCAATGCTTAGTAAGGGATATGTGTATCACATGAATTGTGTATTGTATTCACTAAAGCTAACGATATATATGAATACACAACATATGAACATATGGTGATACACATTGAGTAAGTGGAAGCATAAACCAATCAATCGTATTGAAATCAATGTAAAGAATAACTCCCCCTGAATTATACAACCATCTCAAATGCAATGAATCATGGAGTTATGTCAATATGATTTTTCTTCTTTCAGATAATGACCATATGGTTTATTATCCCCCTTGTCATAATCCAAAAAGAGTAGGAGGATAAGAACAACAACAACAATATACTGAAGGTGTTGTTATTTTGACACTCATGAAATGTATATTTAGAATAACTCCCCCTGAATTATATAACAGTATCAAGGAATCATGGAGTTATGGGAGTTTCAAAATGTACTCATTAAGCATAGAATAATCAATTCTCTCTCCATATCAATTCATGCCTATATGGCCTATATGATGGATATCAATGGACAAAAATAATGCCAACACAAGTGAAGGTGATCTTATATCACAATTAAACTAAGCATGTAGCAACAAATCTCATAAGTAGATAACAAATATTCAACATTTATATTGGAAGTGCAGGATAAGATAATTATCAACACAAAAGCACATTTCCAAAAGTATTTGCATACATACAAAAATACATACATACATACATACATACATACATACATATATAATATTGTGATGGAAAATATACAAGATAAAACTTAATCGCCCATTAACAAATAAAGTATATCTATAAGACACATACACCAAAATGTGTCATCATTCACAAGTTAAGTCACATGTAGATGTGACAACCGTATACATATAAGTATAGCACCCTTAATACCAAAATATCATAATGTATCCTCACAAGCACTCTTCTTAATCAATAATAAAAATATATTCCATGACTGGAGAGAGGCTAGTGGTAATCCAAAACAACATCAAACAACCGGAGGTGGTGGTGATGGTAGGGCAACAACATGGATGTCTCTAGGAGTGTGCACTAGAGTCTCCAATTTCTTTTGTATGTTCAAAACTATACCCTTCACAGCGTCAAAATCACTATGCATTTGAACTAACACCCTGCAGATGTTGGAGAGATTGTCCTCAAATTCTCCCAACCGTTGAGATAAAACCTTAGGGTGATGTGAGGAAGATGAAGGATCATACGGGGGTCGAACACTATCCTGAAAACCTCGAAGGATATTGCTAATCTGACAATGATAATGACCAAGTCGAAAGACTGTGCATGAACCTCCTCTAGGTTGACACGGATGGTCATTAGATCACTATCCTGATGGTGAGACATACTGACCAGAAAATCTATTCTGGTTTGGATGACTCGAGGGGATCTTCATGATCATGAGAGTGCACATGAGAATCCGACTGGGCACGAGAATCGTCATGAGCTGGAGAGTGCTCAGGAGGTTGATCTTGAGGTTATTCAAAAGAACACAATCTGATGCGAAGCATCAAGGGGAATGATTCTTTTGGACCGATTAGACGAAGTTCCAGGCTCATGAGGTTCAGATGAATGTGAGGAGGCCTCAACCGACAAACACTGAGGAGAAGATGATCTACGAGCTCATTTTGGCGACAGGATGAAACTTCAAATCTAACACGAATTTGCCTTAGATTCGTCGAGACCGTGATGGCAGATAAACTGGCAGACGAAATGAAAGACTTCGCTTAAGCCCTAATTGAGAGAATCATAGTTTATAATGATCGGGCGTCAAATCTCAGACGTTGGATCAAAAATTTGATCTAACTTAAGAGCCTTTGACAGACATCTGGAGTGAAGTAAACATGCATCTGGAGAGTTAACGAGATGGAGAGGTCATACAGAGCCAGGCACCAGGATCAAGTGCATCAGATGTTTGGTTGAGAATCTAGATGATGTAACTCAACAATTACGATGATCAGGCATTTGTAGCAGACTAATTAGGCGCCTGACAAACTCTCCAGTCGTCTGGTATGACAATATCAAACAAATGATCTCGTAAAGTCTGAAGATGATTCCTCTCGAGAAAATTCGATAGACTGACAATACTAATGACAGGCGTCTGTAGTACACTATCCATGCGTCTGACAGATGGTTCATGCATCTGGTAGGACATCATCAGCCGTTTGTTCAGATGAAAAATCTGAAAGACTGAAATGTCTGATACGTTAGATGTCTGGTTCCATTACACCAGGCGTCTGACTTACATCATAGAGCTTGAATTGATCCTAAAATGATTTCAAATACGTGTTCTAAAGCTAGATAATATATGCAAACATCTTAACTAAGGATTTATTAATGCTAAACACATATACAATCATCTCATATGATATCTTTTCACAATACATACACAATGCTAAAAAAGAATCATAAGAAACATATATATCTTATGAGTGAAATACATAACTTATAGAATAGAGATATATATCCACGATAAATTCAATAAATAATATGATTACATCATAGTATGAGATGAAATATAGTAGACAAGGAACATGATTTTTTAGAGTTCAGATTCACCCAAAATAAATAATTATCTTTTAAGCCTCACAAATAAGTCTTCCGTGAGTGTCCTGGAAAAAATTGGCAATTTGGTTTTGGGTGGCGATGTACTCTAGACAAACATCCTTCTTGAGGACATGATCATTAATGAAATAATGTCTAGTATCAATGTGTTTGGTACAGGAGTGTTGTACCGGGTTCTTGGATAGACAAATGGCACTTTGGTTATCAACCACAATAGGACATGTGCCACACTCAATACCACAGTCTTTAGGTGTTTGTCTTATCCATAAAACTTGTGCACAACCTAAACCAAGATACAAGGGAATTTTCTAAGAAATGGCAAGTGCCACTAGTACATTTCCTATCAGATTTACATCCGGTAAAATCGGCATCACTAAATGAAACTAGTTAATCAGTGCATGACTTAGGATAAAATAATCCATAGTCAAGTTATTGGTTCAAATAACGGAAAATCCATTTGACCGCAGTTAAATGTGATTTTTTTGGTTGTGATTGATACCGTGCACATAAGCATACCAAAAACATAATATCGGGTCTACTAGCGGTAAGATAGAGTAAACTACCTATCATACCTCGATATTGACGAATGTCAACATCTGTTCAACGTTTATATTTATCAAGATGTGTTGTCATGCTTAGTGAAGTACGCTTGGATGAAGAGGATCCCATCCAAAAGTGCTTGATCAATTCCAAGGTGTCCTTTGTTTGGTGGATGAAGATCCCTTGCTCCAATTGATGGATTTGAAGTCCTAAAAAGTAGGTGAGCTCTCCCATATGGATCATCTCAAATTCATCTTGCATGGACTTAGCAAAATCATGACAAAGTGTAGAGTTAGTAGAACCAAATATAATGTCATCAACGTAAACTTGAATTAACAAAATGTCATGATCAAAATACTAAGTGAAAAGTGTTGAATCAACATCACCCATTTTGAAACCCAAATTAACAAGAAATTTCTTTAGACGATCATACCATGCTCTAGGGGCTTGTCTTAATACATAAAGAGCTTTCTTGAGTCTATACACATGATTTGGTGATTTTCCATCAATGAAACCAGGTGGTTGTGAAACATATACCTCTTCAACAACATATCCATTCAAAAATGTACTTTTCACATCCATTAGAAAAAGTTTAAAATTCTTAAATGATGCAAATGGCAGTAAAAGCCTAATAGATCCTAATCTAGCTACCGGGGCGAAAGATTTTTCAAAATCAATACCTTCTTCTTGCCGGTAACCTTGTTCAGCTAAACTTGCTTTGTTTCGGATGACGAATTCATTTTCATCTGTCTTGTTTTTAAAGATCCACTTTGTTCCAATGAAATTGCGGTCTTCCGGAGGAGGAACTAACTCCCAAACATTGTTCCTTTCAAATTAGATGAGTTCTTCTTCCACAGCAATGATCCATGAGTTATCTTTACAAGCTTCTTCAATGATCTTTGGTTTTATGGTTGAGACGAAAACACAATATGCGAATCGTTCTACCCTTGACCTTGTACGAACACCATCTTTAATGTTGTCTATCACTTGATCATGTCGATGGTTTGAGACCGTGGCAAATGTCTTGGGTAACCCTTGATCATTAGAAACAAATTCAAATCCATCATTAGTCGGGTTAATTCCAATAGAAGCAGTTAATTTAACATTGTTCAAAGAATGACACAAACATTCAACATTCTCATCAAGGTGATATAATGGAACATCAAAGTTCTAATAAAAAGAAATGCGAAGTGATTCTCCAACCGTTAAGGTTATTTTATTAAATATCTGGTAGGCATTACTACGATCAGATTATCCAATAAATATTCCTTCATTGGAACGTAAACCAAACTTATCGAAATTACCGTGTGTGTTCTTAATAAAACATTTAGAATTAAATACACAGAAATAATGTGCTTGAGGAATTTTGTAATAAAACAATTCACAACAAGTTTTTTAGTACGTGGTCTGAAAAGAATCCTATTTAGCAAATAACACACGGTATTAACAGCTTCCGTCCAAAATTGTGAACCAATGCGGCTATCACTAAGCATAGTGCGTGCACACTCAATTAGAGTTCTATTTTTCATTTCAATAACACCATTTTGTGGCGGAGCACGAGGGAAGGAAAAAGTGTGAGTTATCCCGTTCTTATCACAAAAATTAGAGAATGATTCATTATCAAATTCACCTCTATGATCACTACGAATGGTGACAATGGACGTGCCTTGAATCTTTTGAATTTTCTTAGATAAAATTACAAATTTCTCAAGTGCCTCATTCTTACTATTCAAGATCTTCACCCAAGCATACCTAGAGAAATCATCAATAACAACACGTCCATAGAATGCATTTCCTAAGGATGCAACTCTAGTAGGCCCAAATAAATCTAGATGTAAAAGCTTTAGAGGCCTAGAAGTAAATGTTACATCCTTAATCTTAAATGCCGATTTATGGAGCTTGCCTCATTGGCAAGAATCACAAAAAAATTTCTTCTTAAAAGAAAGTTTCAGAAGGCCTCTAACTAGGTTGTGCTTGGACAACTTGTGAATATGCTTGAAGTGTAAATGACCAAAGCGTTGATGCCACAAAAGTTGTTTATTAGTGTGAGCAACCAAGCATTGGTCTTGAGTGTATGGAAAATCCAAAATATAAATATCCTTTTGGCATGTGCCACTAAACAGAATGCTATCATTAGCATTATTAAGAATAGTACACAGTCCATCACCAAAGTTAACTTTTTAACCCTTGTCACATAGTTGACTAATAGAGAAAAGATTGTGATTTAAACTATCTACAAGCTACACATTATCTATGAGAGGTTTAGAAGGATTTCCAACTTTACCAATTCCTATGATGAATCCCTTCGCATTGCCTCCGAAAGTAACCGATCCGCCATTCTTGATATGGATAACCTAGGAGAGAAAGCTTGGTTCTCCCACATATATTGGAATATCTGCTATCGAGTATCCAACCCTTTTCTTTGCATTTAGCTCAAATTTTTTCCCATATTGCCCTTTTCCCTCTTCTTGGGTACATATAGAATATATGCACATGGTCCCCAAGCATGTTTGGTCCAAGGGGATTAGCCATTTGGAAACCAAGTCCAAGTGGACTTTTGCTTTCCAATATAGTTCTCATTATCAATCACATCCCTAAAGTACGATTGCATATACATTCCTTTATCATACATGCTAGTAAGTTTAAGGCCCTAAATAAAATGACTCTTGGGAGTCCAATGCCTCATAGGTGCATGCAATGGAGGATATTGTCTCATGAGAGCATGCAACATAAAAGAATGTGAATGCATGTATGCATTTAGATAAGATATGTGAGGAGGAGCATGATACATACCACGTGGTCTTGCACGATGTGTACGTGCATTGTGAACATTCGCATTTTATTTCAAATTTGGTGTATATGAATGTGAAGCATGGTAAGCATGTGTGACATTTGGATAAGCATGTGTATAAGAATGTCCATGCGGTGGTTTAACATAACCATATGCATGAGTAGGGGTGCGACCATGTGGATGTCTCACATGAGTATTTGTATGTGCACGAGGGTGCGGTATGTAAAACTCATCATAGGTAGGAGCAACATGTGAAGGTGTTCTCCTATATGGTTGATGCGTGTGTACATATACACATGTCCCTTACTTGGTTGGCTACCCTTGGTGTGTTTCCTTCCAAAAGGAGGTGTCACCAGAATGGTGCTAGTCTTGGTAGATGTACTATCCCAAGAGTTTTGATGCTTCACTAGTGGAAGCACCGGAGGATGGCCTTACAAATTTAACATTGGTTCCATTATATGATGCGCGATGAGTGGATGCATTATCATTTGAATAGCCAAGTCCACTGCGGTGATTTGCGGGAAGTTGGTTTTCCAAAATAGTATTCAATTTTTCCTTACCCTTGTTGAATCTATCAGTATTAGAGGACATGAGCTCATATCTCTTCAATAGTGAAAATAAATTAGTATCCAAATTAGATACTTGCAAATTTAGCTCAAGCACTTGGGATTTGATAGCAACGTTCTCATTTCCCAAAATCATATTATGATATCGAAGTGTTTCAATCTCAATGTCATCATAATCACTAATTTGGACCTTGTCCAATTGTGATTTGAGGAATATTACCTCATTTCTCAAACAATCATTTTGAGAAGCCAAATAAGCTTTCTCTTTAATAAGTGTATTGTGTGAGTGTAATAGAACTAACATTCATATCAAAATCTTAGAAGAAGTAGCAACGCTAGCTAGTTTGTCCTTAGCAATCATATATGAGTTAAACAATTTTTGATACTTATCAAATATTTGTTCATTAGCTAATTTGAGGTCATCCATTGTTACCTCTTTATTGTCACTCTCACTCTCACTAGAAGAGACTTTTGAAGTGTTTCCCTTAGACAAGAAACACATGTGCTACTTCTCCCTTTTCTTCATCGGAGTCATAGCTACTTGAATCATCGCTTGAATCATCCCAAGTTCCTATGAGTCTTTTCTTTTTTTGTTCCCTTTGTACACATCTCCCTTTTTGTAATTGAGAGCTTTCCATTTCTTCTTGTTCTTAAGCAATGGGTAATCCATCTTGATGAGCCCTGGCTTATTGCAATTATAACACATAGAAGAATCATTAGTAGAAACATAAAATTATCTCTTCAGTAAAACTGTTGGAATTTCCTTTCCATAAGAGATATGGACTCCATGACTAGTTCTTCATCGGAGTCATCATCCTCCTAAGCGACTTTGAAAGCAATCGCTTTCTTCTTTGTTTCGGGTAGAGCTCTTAGAGCAATCCTTCATCTCTATCATCCTTCCTAAACTCATAAGCCATGAGGTTTTCTATTAAGGCTGCAACCGTGTATGTCTCCATGTTATTACCTTCCTCGATGGTAATCTTTTCCCATTTGGGAGTGACCGCCATAATGAGTTTCCTTACTTTTTCCACGTGAGTGTATACCTTTCCAATGGCCTCAAGTTCATTCAGATATCCATGAATCTTGCATACATGCTAGAGATGGTTTCCTTTTCCTGCATTGAAAACATCTCAAATCGTTGCACAAAAATATGAAGATTTGACAACTTTACCTGGGTTGTCCTTTCATGAGTAACTTGGAGAAGCTTCCAAACTTGGTGTGCGTTGTGTAATTTTATACTTTTTTGAATTCGCTACATTCAATGCACATTTAAGCAAGTTCATCACTTTTGCATTGTTTGTTTCCACAAGCACTTGAACCGGTGTCCAATTTGAATAATCTTCCTCAAGTGGATCAACATACTCATTTTCTATCGTACGCCAAAGAGAAGCACTCTTAAGGAAGATGATTATCTTTGCATTCCAATATCCATAATTTTACCCAATGAAGTGTGGAGGTCGAATTGTGGATTGACCTTCCATGATAGAGGATGCACCATCATGATTATTGTTGTTGCTGTGGTTGCCATAGTTTGAAAATCTCGCTCTGATACCAATTGTAGGATCTGAAACTATAGTGAGAAAACACTAGTGGGTGAATAGTGCTTTATAAAGATAATAAGGAAATAACACCTAATTAAATGATCCCTTGTGCAACCTTAGTGCGGAATGAAAAGAGAGAGAAAAAAACACAGAAAGTCCAACGTAAACAAAGGATTTACCTTGGTTCAAATTCACCGAGTCTCCCCGACTCTTTTGAATCCTACTCTAGCAACCCACTAGCAAACTTGCTAATGATTAGTGATCCACCAATACACACTTACCAAAACCTGACAAGTGAAAAACAAATATACTTTTTTCCACTTTCCACAAACCGGGAATGAACTACTCTCACAAACGAGAGGAACCTTTCTTCCACTTCCCACAACCTGGGAGTGGACTACTCTCACAACCGAGATGACTTCTCAAATATCAAGAGAAAATGTAGAACGAAATATGAAACAATTTCATAACCTATGCCTTGAATATTACGCTTCAGAATGAGGCAAAAAAGGTGTGTGTGATGTGGTCTAAATGAGGAGAGTGAGAGCACTTACTAACTTGTCTCAAGATGTGTAGTAATGAATGCTAGAAGCTGATCTTGAAAGATTTAGAGACAAGTTGATCTTTAGAGCTTGAGCTTGAAATGCTTTGAATGCTCTTGAATGCTCTAGAATGAAATAAATGACTTGAATCAATTGAGAGTGTATTGAATGAAGTCTTAGATGCTTATCTAAGCTTTCAAGTCAAGCCATTAAAGCCATATTTAAGCCCTATTTATAAGCCACTAAAATCTGATTACAAACACCAAAAGGCCCAAGCATTTAATGCTGCAAACGGCTCTAACAGGCAGAGATCCTAGTCACTAGTCGCCTGAAGAAGTGCGACTAGTCGGTTGTTATACTGTTCTGACTGGGCATTAAATGCAGTTTAACGGACATATACTAGATGTCTGAAGAAGCATTCCAAGACGTTTGGTCCACTACTCAGTCGTCTGGCACAAATGCATTAGACGTCTGATCATATAGACAGTGAGCAACACTTGGTTACTGGAATAGTTAGTCTGACTACCCAGGCATCTGATGTTCATCATCCAGATGTCTGGTCAATTGTTCAGACGTTTGGTAATACAACTTTAGATGACTAATCAAGACTGACTATAGAAATGAGCTACTGGAAATATTTGCACTAATTTGCCAGACGTCTGATGTATATCATCCAGACATTTGATTTCCGTCAGTCATCAGAGGCCTAGTTACTGGACCTTCAGCTAGAATTATTTAAACATCTGGAGTTCATCATCCAACCGTCTGATGATTCATTCAAATGTCTGGAATTAGAACTTCAGGTGTCTGATCGTGTAGGGTTTTAGAGAACTAAATGCATATGAGCACCAGGTGTCTGGAGGCAAAACACCACATCTGGGTGGGCTGAAAAACTCTTCTACGAGTACATGCAAGTTATAACCCTATGACACTCAATGATATATGATCTAAAGTGTTTTGTGAGTGTTGTGAATGATATACTAATGAGTCTATTCAAAGCTTAACATGCTAGTTCAACTAAGAAGTAAAGAAAGATGGGTTACATATTTATCCCCTTCAGTTACTATTGAATGCCTTGAAGACTTCCATCGAGCTTATGAAGTCCAACACTTTGACTTCCTTGAGATCACTCCTTGATAGCCATTGATATTGTTGAGTTCAATGCTTTGATTTCCTTGCGTTCACTCCTTGATTTCCATGCTTCATTGATTGATGTCCTTGCATCAATTATTTAAGTCATCATCTTCATTTGATATGACTTTAACTATACTGAGGATGCTCTCCTTAACTACAAAACATGGGGATTAATCACAATTGCTTATGTTTGTTTATCTTCAAAATCACATTGGGAAATCCAATAACCAATAGGAGGACATTGCTTTCAAAGCCTCATTGGACAATGAAGATTCTGATGAAGAGATGGACTTGGAGTCCATGGCCCTCATGGCACAGAAGTTTCAAAAGTTCTTCCATAAAGGTAACTTCAAACCCAAAGATAAATTCGATTATTCTAACACTTCTACTCTATGCTATAAGTCTGACAAGCCAAGACACATCAAGAAGGATTGCCCCATGTTAAAGAACAAAGAGAAGTGGATGGCTCCCAAGTTCAAGAAGGGAGACAAGTACAAGGAGAACCAACAGAAGAAAGGTTTGGTAAGTACATGGGATGACTCGAGCGACGATTCGAGTAGCAAAGATTCGGATGAGGAAAAAGGAGAGGTTGTGCACATGTGCTTCATGGCGCGAGAGGATGCTCCAAAGGATATTCCGAGTAATAGCGATATCAATTCGGATGACGTAACTGTGAATGATTTACGGTTAGCTAATGAACAATTGTTTGATAGGTATCAAAAGTTTTTCGACTCTTATATGCTTGCTAAAGATAGATTAGTTAGCCTCACTACTTCATCTATGTCCATCACACCACATGATAACACATGGACACACTTGTCAATGAGAAAGCTACTTTGCTTTATCAAAATGACACCTTGAGAAATGAGGTTAAATCCCTCAAAGCTCAATTGGATGGATTCCCTGTTATTGTGTGATGACATTGAGATTGAAACACTTTGATCTTAAAACACTTTTTTGGGAACTAAGAACTTAGCTCTCAAATCCGAAGTGTACGAGCTCAATTCACGTGTATCCACCTTGGATACTAATATTTCTTCACTCACAAAGAAGTATGAGCTCATGTCTACCAATATTGGTAGGTTCAACAAAGGTAAGGACAAGTTGGACACTTTTGGTAGAAACCCAACTTCCCACTGTTGGGAGATGTGTATGCACTCCAGGCAATTTATCTCTGTGTATGTGTACAAACATCTTGTTGAAATAACAGTAAGCTGTTTGGTAAGAATTTATCTAAGTTAATAATAATGTAGTCTACATTAGAACTTAGGTAAAGTCCTGAGACTTGATGCGAGGTCAAACAAGTATCGAGATGAGGGTCTCGATCTTGGAGAATTGCTTGACCGTTTGTAGCATAGTCTAAACTCGTTCGTGGTCGTAGATGTTTCGAGAAAACGATATCAACACATCGGATATACCATTGTGTCTTTGTATTCACCGTGGAGTGGTGATGATGACTCATGTTTATTTGACTTGGCGAAGTCAGATACGAGACACATGTGCTCATTAGAGAATGAGTTCACTGAACAACCCAAAGAGAGTTATCATATGGTTAACATTAACTAATCTGTTAGTCATAACTATCAGTGATGATATACAAGTTGGTCCTTAGACTTGAGGTCATTGTACAAACCTGTATGTGAATGGTGTCACTTAGATCCCTGACTTAGCTTCGAGGCAAGGCCTGTCAAAAGGTCTTTGGTCCGGTGACACTTGAAGAGTGCGAGGAGAGTAATGACCAAGAGAGGATTCTTCTCTCCCGTTTATGGGGAGTTCAAGTCGCATGTGTTGGTTCGGTCTTTAGTGAAAACTTTGGCCAAAGTATGTTGGAAGAAGTCCAATATTAATAGACTAAAGACCGATGGAGACTAACCAAGTTCAAGCTAGTTGGATTGACAATCAACCATACCCTAGGCTTGGCTAAAGCGACATAGTTATGACGAAGGGACTAAAACTGTGGCATTCATCAAGGACATTGTCAGGGTGGTCCCAACAATACTCATTTCATTGAGTTAACCACATAATGATGATACCGAAATAGGGACGACACCTGTTGCTCGTGGTCACTGTCGTCTGGGGTTTCGAGCCCCATCTTAGTAAGGTCAGGCTGTAGGGTCTCACATAGAGTGAGACCTTCGTCAAGTAATAGGTAGGACTAAGGAGAAAATACATCAGATGTATGTGAATTATTTGTGTAACAAAAGGTTTTCGATACAGACTTTAGAATATTAAAGATGTGGGATTATTTACATTTGATGTAAAAGAATTTAAATACGTCGAAAAATATTTGCGAGCCTATTTATAAGATAAAGGCATAGAATATTGTTGCAGGGGTTTCGGGAATGTCCCGGTTGAAACCTCAGTTCAAACAGATCTTAAAACGGACCAAAAATGAGCACATTACATAGTAAAAGGCCCCATTAGATTTGATTGGAATTAACACATGGTTTCTACAAAGAGCGGGGTCGAATCATTTCTCTGTTTCTGGTTGTTCTAGCTCACTCCAATGGAAGAAACAAGCCAATCTAGGCCTCAAAGGGTTTTTTAAATAAGAGGAGGCCACTTGGGACCCGACCCATTAGGTCGGGTCAGTTGCCACTAGCGCCAGCAAGGGCACCAGGTGCCCACAGGGCATGTGCAAGGCACACGCCCAGCTGAGTGTTGGACGCATGCCTTGCACGCACCTAGCTGGGCATGCCAGTTGATGGGGCCCCGCGGTGGGCCGCACATGTAGGGTTTTGTGCCCCCTTTCTGGTGGCTGGATTTTTCAACGAGATGTGGTTTTGGGCTATCTTTGAGAGGATGTTTGAGGGGCCAAATAAAGTTGGAATTGAGCACCGTTTGTTTCTATGCGTTCACCATTCAGTGCTCTTCGATTTGATATATGATATCGCTTACGAAGCTTAATGGTGAGGGAGGCATAATTCGTCAAAGTTGGGCCTTCGTGGAAGGAAAACTAATGATTGATTATTTCCCTCTAAACTTTTATTCCCACATCGGATATGTTGAGAAGAGAAGGGGTCAGCCGCCTATATAAATAAGGGCCAACCCCCTTCCTTGAAACTCGTACCAGTACATCCGGACCCAGCCTTGGATAAAGAAATCTCTCAAAAGTTAATAGCAAACCGAGATCGAATAAGAAAAAATAAATTCCATCTTTCTCCCTTATTCTTCCTTGCTCCTGATCGAGATCTAGCAAAGCTACGAAGGAGTTTGGATCGGATCCGAAGTCTTGACGGAGGATCCACTCAAGGTGAAACTTTTGGAGCTCGTGGTTGGCTTGGAGAGAAAGAGATTGTTCGGCTCGCGACGCGGTTCGGCTCAAGACGCGGTTCGGCTCCGGAGAAGCGGCTCGGCCCCAACGTAGGGCATAGGTTCAAGGGACTATGTGCCTCGCTAACGTGCAAGGCAAAGGTTAGTAGTTTAATATTCATGCTTTTATAATTGCATTTAAATATTATAGATCTATCCTTAGGGGTTGGTCAGACCCACCCTTGGATAGTGGAGATTCTAGCTACGGTTTATTTCTTTAGGGCCGTTCGTAAGACAGTTTTAAGATGTTTTTCCGATGTTTAATAACTTTTGTCGTCCTCTCGACTTAGGCCAGACGTCGATTTTATAGCCCTAATGACCATGAAAACCCTTCACCCACAAATCACCGTGGAGGCTTGGTTATTCTAAGGAAAATGCTACCAACTCATGCACTACCTATATTAGAGTAACTATAGATTTTTTGAGGCCTACCTCCGATTCATCCATGAGTGTAGCCCACAACCTCTTAAATAGTTCTTCTACCAAGAAAAACTACATTCTGATACCACCCTCATTTGGAAAAAAACATACCTTGGGTGGAGCTCCAAAGAAGGGTCATGCTTACATGTACACTAGCACACACTCATGTAGGAGAGCACCTACACATCATGCTCCTACATATGATGAGTTTTATGCACCATATCATTGTTCACATGCTAACACACCCATGAGACACACTCATAAACACACACATGAACATGCTTATACACAACCACAACATACACATATGCACGCTCATCCACATATTCTATATATTCCATATTCTTATGCACCTCATGCATACACTCATAATGTGAGACCACATGTTTATGCACACCATGCACGCACACATCGTGCAACACCACATGCCAACTATCATGCTCACCCCCACTACTACTACCCACATGATCCATATAATGGGTATGTACAAACACATTCACTACTCTCACATCCTCCTGCTTATGTGCACCCTCATGCCTACACACCACATGCACCACGTAGACGTCAACCTCATATGCATGCAACCTCTAGGCGTAGGACACCCATAACATACACCATTCGGGGTCCTAAGGACACAAGCCTAAAAGATAGGAATTTATATATGCAATCCTATTTTTATGATGTGGTGAACAATGATAAATATGTTGGAAAATCTAAGTCCACTTGGACTTGGTTTCCAAAGGGCTAATCCACTTGGACCCAACTTGCTTGGGTACCATATGCTTATGGTTTTTTTATATAGGTACCCAAGAAGAGGAAAAAGAGCAATAAAAGTAAATATTGCTGAAAGTGCAAAATGAAGGGTTGGATTCTCGACAGTGGTTGCTCCAAACATATGACAAGTAACCCAAACTTGCTCTCCGAGATCATCCGCATCAAGGATGGCAGAATGATCACTTTCAAAGACAATGAGAAGGGTACCATCATAGGTATATGTAAATTCGGTAATCATTCTAAACCCCTCATAGATAATGTCTATTTAGTAGATGGGTTAAATCACAACTTAATCTCCATTAGTCAACTTTATGACAAGGGTTACAAAGTTAACTTTGGTGATGGGTTGTGTAGTATATATGATAGTGCTTGTAAAAATACTTTGTTTAGTGGCACACGCCAAAAATATATTTATATTTTGACTATGCCAAACCCATAAGACCAATGCTTGGTCACCCACACAAATGAGCAACTTCTATGGCACTGACGCTTTGGTCATGTGCATTTTGAACATCTTTACAAACTATCCAAGCATAATCTAGTTAGAGGATTCCCTAAACTTTCTTTCAATAAGGAGAGTTTTTGTGGTTCATGCTAACGTGGTAAGCTCCATAAATCCTTATTTAATCTTAAGAATGTACCTTATACTTCTAGGCCCATAGAGCTATTACATCTAGATTTATTTGGGCATACTGGAGTTGCATCCTTCTTTGGTGCATAATCAATAAGTCTTGATTTGACACCAAAAGAAGATGAAGTGCTTGGTTTAGATACCACATTTGACTCAAAACCCAAGCCCCCTCAATGATTTGTCGGATGTTGTTTTCCGAGAAAATCGTGGAGTGAATCCCTAGTACTGACGAAGCTTTTGAGCTTACGGGATTTCTCTTTGCATTTCGAAAAAGTTGTTGATTGCGAGCTTCTAAGCTAAGCTTTTGAACTTTCAAATCATCAATTATAGTGTTCAAATTCTTAACTTGAGAGAGTAGTATGTCTCTATCACCAGTGTCACATACATGCATATCATTATCATTTACACTATTAGAAGAAGTATTATTTACATTAGATGCATCAAAATCATGCAATCTAATCATAGCATCATCATATTTAGATTACAATGAAGAGTAAGCAAGCATGAGTTTATTAATACCTTTGGCAAGCTCGTCATTGCGATGGTCGTGTTCTTCATATGACACCTTAAGCTCGTGCTCCTCCTCTTTTTCATCCTCACTTGAGCTTGAGCTAGAAGATGATTCATCTTCCTTGAAAGCCATGAATGCCACATGTCCAGTGGGTGCATCGGAACTAGTCCTTGTATTCATGCCACCATCATTAGTTGTAGGATGAATGACATTCTCCGAGGTGACCGACTCTTCCACTTACTCATCAGTTGAGCATGAGCAAATAGCTTCGCCCAACACCACGAGACATATGTTGACTTCCTCATTCTTCTTTCTATGGTCATCTTCTTCTTCAAGTGAGCTATCGATGACGACGTATCATCCCAAGTTCCAATCAAGGCCAGATTACTCTTTGGTTTGTACTTGGCATTGTAGTATTTCTTACCCTTCCCCGTTGTTGAATCATCGGGCCGACACTCGAGATGACTCATCTGATGAGTGACTAAGGTCCGCAGAGCCCACGAGTGAAGCACAACACTGACTAGGTCAAGGCCCACCAACCAGTCACCTGTTGAACCCCCACCAATTGAACGTGGGATTAAGGGAAAGCTCATAAACATGCAGGAACGTGGGCTACGGTTACCCCTATTAAAAGGGGAAGATCATGGCACTATAATTGGTGACCGTTATCCCCCAACATCACTAAAAGGACCCAGGAGGCCTATAAATAGAGGAGGCCCTAACTCCCAAGGTACGACATCTAATACATAGACTCTACATATTTCTTACCTTTCTTCTACAAAATAGCTTGCGACACCAAATCTGAGACGAATCTCTATGGGTTGATCTCAGCTGCTCTAAGCTCACTCTCTTCCTTAAGTTCACATTCTAACTTAAGCAACAGAGGGGATTTGGGTCAGGACCCAGATCTGACCCCCCCCCCCCGATGATTCCTTGTGGTGCAGATTGCTGAGTCTCAATCTTCCAATCTAAACCCTACACGAGGGTCGTTCCAGAGATTCTTTGCCTCGATCGATCGATAAACGAACCGCTCGAGGGTCGATCGAGCATTGCAAGTCAACCATCAACCATCAATGACCCTGGTTTTTCCAACCTAGGGTACCACTCAACCAGCTGACGAGGCTCCGACTCAACACAAAGGGTCCACGTCAGCAGCACAATTGTTTCGGTCATTTTTGGCCTTAACAGTTTTGCACCGTCTATGGAAAAGTGTTAACTAGCTCAACGTCCCAAAGCATTCAAAAAGCTATGTCGGCTGGACCCAGCAACATTGGATCGAACTAAGGTCCAAATGTGAAACAAAAAGCATACAACGTCTAGGTGGATGATGCCTCAGATTCTACATCTTTATCCAAGCGACCCAAGAAGGCCACCAAAGTGCCCAAGGTGTCCCAAGAGCAGTTCGACCAATTTGCAGAGCGGGTCGACAAGAGTCTGTGTGTTTTGGCGACTCTGATATGTCAAAGCATGGAAGATTCGCCACCCACCTATGAGCAACTATCACCTTCAAATCCAACTCTGACACCAACAAGAGGTGCAGCTATGCTCAGGTATCCAAGAGATCCGAGAGTGGATCGACAAGAGATCGCCCCCCACAATACAATCCCCACATCTCACCAATACGGAGAAAGGGGTAAAGACAATGGTTCCTTTGGTTTCCAGGGTGGACCCAGTCTCTCTAACTATAAGGAAGCGACTTGCCACATCCTGGATCTTGTAATATACGGGATCCCCTAAGGTTACAACCCTCTCAATCTTGCAGGTGAATACATGAGGAGAGAAGAAATCCCAAACCAATCCTCAGGTGCTACATACATGCAATACGGAGATGGGTGATCTCTACTCATCCAGTCTGCACTTCGACAGACTCCATTGAAGGAAAAACATCACCTCCACTCCTTCTTTTCCGAAGTTCAAACTCCATGCCTTACCAGTATATGATGGTAGAGGCGAACCGTGGTTGCACATCCGCAAGTATCTAAACGTGATGCTACTTCATGGGGCCGATGAGCTGTACCTCTGACGAGCTTTCCACGCTACCATGTTCAAGAGGGCAGAAGGCTCGTACGACGGATTAACCGACGACTGTATCAGGTCATTCGACGAATTGGCCGATCTATTTTGCAAGCAATTCATCACAGGTCGCCGTCCTAAGAGGAAGTCCTCCCACCTCTTCACATTCAACCAAAAGTAAAAGGAACCAATCCGAGCCTTCGTCCAGCGATTCAGCAATGAAAGGCTCGAAGTCGAGGACACACTGGATGTGACTGTCATCGTTGCTTTCACTCAAGCAGTACAGGACAAACATTTGCGAAGGACGCTCCATCAGTTTCCACCTAACAGCCTCGTGGAGATGTTCAATATAACTGTTTTCCACCGTCTGTGGGAAAGCGTTAAGCAGCTCGACATCCCATAGCATTCAAAAAGCTATGTCGGCTGGACCCAGCAACATCGGACCGAACCAAGGTCCGAATGAGAAACAAAAAGCGAACAGTGTCCAGGTGGAGGATGCCTCGGATTCTACACCTTCATCCAAGCGACCCAAGAAGGCCACCAAAGTGCCCAAGGTGTCCCAAGAGCAGTTCGACCTATTTACAGAGAGGGTCGACAAGAGTCTGGGCGTTTTGGCGACTCTGATATGTCAAAGCATGGAAGATCTACCACCAATCAATGAGCACCTATCACTTTCAAATCCAAATTTGACTCCAACAAGAGGCGTAGCTATGCTCAGGGATCTAAGAGATCTGAGAGGGATCGACAAGAGATCGCCTCCCACAATACAACCCCCACATCTCACCAATACATCGAAGGTGGGAATGACAATCGTTCCTTTGGTTTCCAAGGAGGACCCAATCCCTCTAACTATAAGGAAGCAACTCGCCACATCCTGGATCAGGTAATATATAGGATCACCCACATGATACAACCCTCTAAATCTAGCAGGTGGATACATGACAAGAGAAGAAATCCCAAACCGATCCTCAGGAGCTACATACACGGAAGGTGGAGATGGGCGATCTCTACTCATCTAGTCCGCACGTTAACAGACTCCATTGAAGGAGAACATCACCTCTGCTCCTTCTATTTCGAAGTTCAAACTCCCTGCCTTACTAGCATATGAAGGCAAAGGCGACCCGTGGTCGCACATCCGCAAGTATCTAAACGTGATGCTGATTCATGGGCCGATGAGCCATACCTCTGCCGAGCTTTCCACGCTACCCTGTTCAAGAGGGCGGAGGGTTGGTACGACGGATTACCCGACGGCTGTATCGGGTCATTCAACGAATTGGCAGATCTATTTTGCAAGTAATTTTTCGCACGTCGCTGTCCCAAGAGGAAGTCCTCCCACATCTTCACATTTACACAGAAGGAAAAGGAACCAATCCGAGCCTTCGTATAGTGATTCAATGACCAAAGGCTAGAAGTGGAGGACACACCGGATGTGACTATCATCGCGGCTTTCACTCAAGAAGTATGGGACAAATTTGCGAAGGGTGCTCCATCAGTTCCCACCTAACAGCCTCGTGAAGTTTTTCAATATAACCAATCGATTCACCATATCTGAATAAGCGGAGGAACCGACTGAAGCTACTGGGAAAGGTACACTTGTCCACTATGGAGACACCAGACGGGAAAAGCCAACCCAAGGAACCTCTCTTCAGGAATCTCAGGACAAGAGACCGAGAGAGAGAAGCCATCAGAGCAAGGAGCGCCCAAATTATGCGAGGCCAAATGTGCCCAAGACAGAGATCCTCACTTATGCCCCCACGAGAAGAACAGGTCCAAGAATCCGCCAAGAAACCCAAATATAAGAAAAGGGACGACATTAAGTTTTGCAAGTACCATAACGACTATGGGAATAATACCAATGACTGTTGGATGCTCAAGAAGGAGATCGATGCACTGGTCAAGCACATGCATCCCAAGAACCCGGTCAGTGATCAACCCAGCAAGGAGGGGCCCTCGAAGCAAAAGGGCAAGATGACAGGGTCGCCTGTCACTAAGCTGGTCGACTAATGAGATTCTAAGCTCAAGGTCGAATAAAAAAGCATGGTACAAAAGCAACCCCCGACGAAATTCGAAAACGCCTGTACGATTTTTACTTTCTGCAATAAAGCATGTTTTTCATCAAATAAATTTTTCTTTCTTTTCGAAACAACTCTCTTTGATAAATCATTTATGAATTCTGTGAAAACTGTCCCATTAAACTCCCCTTTAAGGATCTGATCCTTAAGGAAATTTGGATTCACCGAATCATATTGATGAAACCCATGTACACTCTCTCGTGTCATCGTCCGTAAGTTGAAGGGGCCACCCCTTCGCCACTGAACGACCCTCCTGCGTCGTCAGCCGTAAGGTGAAGGGCCACCGCTTCGCCACTGAACAATTCACCCGTACATCAGCCGTAAGTCGAGGGGCCAACCCTTCACCACTGAACGACCCTCCTGCATCGTCATTCGTAAGTCAAAGGGCCACACCTTCGTCACTGAACGACCCTCTCGCATCGTGAGCCGTAAGTATAAGGGGAAACCTCTTCACCACTGAACGACTCTCCCGTGTCGTCAATCATAAGTCGAAGGGCAACCCCTTCTCCACTGAATGACCTTGCCGAGTAATCAGCCATAAGTCGAAGGGGCCACCCCTTCGTCACTGAACGACCTTGCCGAGTAATCAGCCGTAAGTCGAAGGTGCAACCCCTTAGTCACTAAATGACTCACTCATATCGTCAACCGTAAGTCGATGAGCCACCCCTTCGCCACTCAATGACCCTCCTGCATCGTCAGCTGTAAGTCGAAGGGCCACCCCTTTGCCACTGAACGACCATCTCGCATCATCAGCCGTAAGTCGAAGGGGTCACCTCTTCGCCAATGAACGAATCTCCTGTGTCGTCAACTGTAATTCGAAGGGCCACCCCTTCGCCACTGAACGACCCTTCCGTGTCGTCAGCCATAAGTCGAAGGGGCCACCCCTTTGCTACAGAATAACACTCTTGTGTTGCCAGCCGTAAGTCGAGAGAACCACTCCCTCGCCATCGAACGAAGTGGCCTATTTCTAACATGGTTCGACAGCTTAACCCTGACCATCTTAAGCAAGGGTATAACCCATTGAAAGGGGCCATCAGGCTTTACGGCCACACGGTATGAGCGACGACAAACAAAGAGATACAACGACAAACAAAGAGATACAAGCCAATTCTTCTGGCGCTTTTACTACCAAATTGTTTTCGTCTATATCTCAATTACCCCCCATACAATTGAAAACTATGGCAGGGTAATAAGGAACATCAAGATTCTGCAACGAATCACTAGGCCCTTGGCCTCCCTCAAAACATGGCAGCATGCTCTCAATCTTCCGGGGCACCAGCGCCCACGTCATCACCCGCCGTGATGACGACTTCGCCAGTGGGAGCGGCCTCCCCCATGCCCTAACTCAAATCATCGTCATCGATATCCAGGAATAACACCGGGATCTGGTCAATCTTAGCAGAGAGGTCAGGGAATCGGTCTATCACCTTCGATCAACATCGTTTATAGCCTTGCGTGTACAACTCGTCGAAATCGGGCAATGAATCCTTGAATCCATGGACCTCCCTCTCTGATATAACCTCGACGTTGGCTCTCTCCTCCAACAGAGCTTTCTCTGCTCACTCCCTCAAGGTAGCTTGATCAGCTTCCTTCCTACGAGACTCGTGTAACTTATGCTCGAGCTGCTGACTATGGTTTAGTCTCAATTTGCAAAGAAGACATATTCTATCCAACTCAGCCGGAGACTTCTCCATGGCCTTCTTAAGAACCCCCAGGGTGACTTCATGATTAGCCACCACCGATGCGCATCGACATAATGCAGCCGTGGCTACGAGAGCCTGCATACAAGGCACGATGGTCAGCATCCATGCTTACATCACCAACAATGGAAGCGGGTACAATAGTTACCTGAACATTCGTGTGGATAGCCATCGATGCGAGCCTCTCATAATCGACCCTCTCCACAACAGCCCTATCCCGCAGGAGGGTCGCATTTTGTGCAATTCAAGAGGCGGTCCTATACTCCAGAAGAGCAGAATCATCTCTATTCATTGGAAACTCCATCTAAATGAGTTCCTCCGTAGGACAATCAAATGATCCTGAGGCGATCGACTCTCCAGCAAAATCGGTCGGAATTTGTCAGGAATGTCCTCAGACGGAGGCACTGGAGGGAACAAGCCTCCCCAAGTCCAGGAGTCCTCATGCAGAAGGAGCTCCGGAGGGGCCCGGGTCTTGCCCAAATCTCACTCTAGAAGAGTTCTTCGCTCCTGTTGAGGAATCTGCTCCATGGCTTCAGTGGACCCAGATGGCTCCGAGTCACTAAGGGGAAGCCGTCACCTTCTCTTACTTCCATCAACTTCAACCACCTCAAATTCGGTAAGGGGTTTCTCTTTTTTCTTCCGCTGGAGACGGGCCACCTGAATAGCCCCTTAGCGATAATGTGTCGTTCCTCCGACGATCGAGCCTTCCTTTCCCCCATAGACGGCACCCGAGGAGATAACAAGCTCTCCTCAGCCTCTCTGATAGAATCCTCGACTCCTTCCCTTAGCGCAGGGTCAACCTGGTACTCCAGACCGATCATGCCTGCAGAAGATAAACATATTGAGTCAGAGAAAGAAAATCGAATAGTTGATGGGATGATCGAATCGACCTTTCGTCCATACGGTCTGGCGCAACACCAAGTTGAACCACAGCCACTTCGGCTTCCTCACATTCTCTGGCAAACTCATCAATGCTTTGGCAGCTCCCTTATCTACTCCAGACAAATGCTTGTCCTCGGTGGGGCCTAAATCAGGGACACCCCATCCGGTGCAAAAACTCTCCTCTCCTTGAAAGACCACAAACATGAACTCCTCTTTCCATTAGGAATTAGAGAAAGGGAGATCATCAAATAGCTTCCTCCCTCGACATGTCGTTATCATGTACCATCCCAGAGTCTTGAGAGGGGGAATCGAGAAGAAGTAATTGAACAATACTAGCGACGGCTCAATTCTCTTCATCACACACAGTGCAATAAAGCTCACCAGTGCACCTATGGCGCTCGGCATCAGCTGGTAGAGAGAAAGGTTCAGGGTGCTCAGAAAGTAGCGCATGAAAGGATGCATTAGAAATCGAAGCCCTCGTTGGAAGGCTTTGACGTAAACCCCAACTTCCCAGTCACCATGGCGATGAACCCTTTCGTCCTTCCCTGGCACCCGAATCTGATAGTCGAGCCGGACATAATTTCTCTAAAATTCTGGGATCTGATCGGCTCCAACTTTGGATCTCAGATTGGCAATCAGACCGAGCTCTATGTCCCCCTCTTTGGTCTTCTACATGACCTAACCAAGCTCCTCTCGGAAGAAAGAAGATAGGATGAAACCGTTTTTCAAAGCGAGGAAAGCTAAATCAGGAATGACGAAGTTGATATCTTCAAATTTCCGCACTAGAACCATCTTATATCAACAAGACGACAGCGGACTACAGCGGCATGATGAAACATGTGTCAATGATCCAATGCTCTAAGCATCTTGGATTTCAAACAATCGAATCATCCAAATCAGCAAAGCGGGTGTTTTGGCACCTAGAACTTGAGTATTAACTCCTCCACTGTCGTGCTCCATTAATGCAACGATTGATCCCAACAGTAAACCTCTTTGAGGTCATGCGACGTGGGCCATTGTTGAATCATCAGGCCGACACTCGAGATGAATCATCCAATGAGTGACTAAGGCCCGCAGAGCCCACGAGTGAAGCACGACACAGACTCGGTCAAGGCCTAACGACCACTAACCCGTTGAATCCCCACCAATTGAACGTGGGATTAAGGGCGAGCTCATAAATAGGCAGGAACGTGGGCTACAGTTACCCCTATTAAAAGGGGGAGATCATGGCACCATAATTAGTGAACGTTATCCCCCAACGTCACTAAAAGGACCCAGGAGGCCTATAAATAGAGGAGGCCCTAACTCCCCAGGTACGGGATCTAATACATAGACTCTACATATTTCTAACATTTCTTCCAGAAAAGAGCTTGTGATGCCAGATCTGAGACAAACCTCTGTGGGTCGATCTCAGCTGCTCCAAGCTCCATCTCTTTCTTAAGTTCCCATTCCAACTTAAGCATCGGAGGGGATTTCAGGACCCAGATCCGACCCCCTGACGCTTCCTTGTGGTACAGATCACCGAGTCTCGATCGTCCCTAAACCCTAAGTGAGGGTCATTCCAGAGCTTCTCTACTTCGATCGATCGATACACGAAACGCTCGAGGGTCGATCGAGCATCACAAGTCAACCATCAATCATCAACGACCCTGGTTCTTCCAACCTAGGGTCCCACTCAACCAGCTGACGAGGCTCCGACTCAGCACGAAGGGTCCACGTCAGCCGCACAATTGTTTCGGTCATTTTTGTCCTTAACACATGTATATTAAGTCTCTATCTTATTGGGGCATTCAGTAGAAATATGTCCCTTTCACTGACACTTATAACAAGTAACAGATTTGTTAGAATTTTTCGTCAACTTTAACAATCCTTACCATGAGCTTTCTTCATCTATTTTATGAGTTGATATGCAAGCTCCATAATATCTCCATTGACCTCGCTCTTCTCATCATCGCCTTCATGCTCACTAGTGGGGTGCTTGAACTACTTCCTTCCACTCAATTTTGTCCTTCGTGTCTTTGAAAGTGATCCAATTTGGCTTTGGCTTCTCATTGAACATAGGATATAGGGGTTGAGCACAACCCTTTCTGTGTTGAAGCTGTACTTTGTATGCCATGAGGTTCTCGATGTAGTCCACAATGGTGTACTTGCTCAAATCATTTGATTCCTCGATAACATTGGCCTCGGACTCCCACTCCGGTGTAAGTGATGAAAATATTTTTAGTCACTCTTTCTTCCATGGGAATGCCTTTCCCAAGGGCTTCAAGCGCATTCACAATCTCTGTGAACCGGGTGAACATCTCCTTAATATCCTCACCTTCCTACATCTTAAAAAGCTTAAATTTAGAACGAAAAACACTAATTTTGGATTGTTTTACCTTTGACATTCCTTCATGGGTAACTTGGAGCATATGCCATATTTCTTTGGCCAATTTGCAAGTAGATATATGATTGAACTCATTGGCATCTACGGTACAATAGAAAGCCGTCATAGCTTTGGCATTGAACTTTATCACTTCCTTCTCCGTCTTCGTTCTCTCCATCTTGAGCTTTGTGATCTCCACGTATTTCTCCTCAGTGACATCCCATAGGTCTTGTCCTCTACACCATATCATCATTATTAGCCTCCAATAGGGGTAGTTCGTTCCGTTGAAGAAGGGGGTTTAGCTATTGATTGTCCTTCTTCATGGAAGCTAATTAAGGGACCCATTGCCATTGTTCCTAGAATGCTTCAACCAAGCTCTGATACCAACTGTAGGATCCTGAGATGTACAATGCACTGCTAGGCAACATACATTAGGGGGAATAGTGTAATGGCACAATTAAGCTAATACTAAAATTCTTTCAAATGCAGAAGTAAAAAGGCAAGACAATTAGAAAACCACAAGAGACAACAAAATCAAACATGACAATATATCCTGGTTTGGCTAAGCCTACTCCAGTCCCATACTCTTTCCAAAGTATCGTGGATTTCCACTATAAAGGCTTTTCCAAGCCAACCCAATAAAACTCACACTTTTCCAAGTGCCACCCTATTCCAAGAGCCTATCTTTTCCAAGATAGCATACAAAATATTTTCCAAGATTGTCAAACTCTATTCCAAGGGTATCACACCTCTCTTTCCAAAGAGAACACTTCCACAACCCGAAAGCTAGGTTTCCACAAAAGAAACAAAATAGAAATACACACTTTCTATTGCCTTGATTAAATGAACTTACAAACTTAAGTACAGAGGCAATGAAGTGTGGTTGTCCAAGTGCTAGGATGAAGCTTAATGCACTAGTGGACTTCCCTTGATCTTTGGAGATCAAACCAACATTAAGAATGCTCAAAGGGATTGAGAGAGAAAAAGAGAGTGAAAGCTTTTCTCTTATGTTTTTGGCTCACAAATGATCTTTAATTCTGTGTGTATTTGTGCGAAAAAAAGTCTCACAAAGGGGTATAAATACTTTCTCAATCGGGCTTAAAAACCAAGAAAACTGCTCTTTGAAAAAGCTGTCCAACTGCTATAAAAAGGTAGAATTCTCAGCGATCAGACGTCTGATGAAGGGTGACCAGACGCCTGATAAACTATGCAGTCGTCTGGTCCTCCTTCATCAGATGGTAGTCACGAGTTGGTCATATTACACATACGACCAATCTCAACCACCAGACGTCTGAAGTTCACATACCAGATACCTGATTAACTGTTTAGGCTTCTGGCTAGTCTTCTTCAGACGTCTGAATAAATGTGGGATAGAAAGACATAGAGACAAGAAAAACTAGTCCTACTGATCGGGCAACTGCAGTTCATCGACCCGACGTCTGAACCACTATGCAGATGCCTAGTGTCTAAACTTCAGATGGCTGGACTTCCAAGGATTTGACCATCTCAAAATGAATACGTCAGACATCTGGGGTGTATACCAGTCGCCTGGTGATAGGCTGAAAGCATGATCGAGTGTATTTTGTCCATTTAACCTATTGGGATGGATTCTAAGAAGTTCATATGGATCACTAAGATGAAAATAGACATGAATGAATGTGTATGTCCATCTAATCAAGGCATACAAATATTTTACGAAATAAAGAGTAAAATACATAAAGAATAAAAAAATATTTAAAATGAGATACATGATTCTACATGGCTTCAATACTCCATTGCTCCATGCCTTGAGTCCATCAACCCATCTTGGAATCATCATCCTAAGCATCGCAAGGACTCCATGAAGATGCCGGAGTCTTCAAAAAATAATTTTTCACGCCCCGCTTCCCTAAAATGGAAGGAGAGACATGAGGAGGTCCGCTCAGACGTGGAGCTGTGAAGCTGTAGTCTGATAAGCGTTTGTAAAAATTACGAAAAGTAGCAGGTCCTTTGCATTGCGATGAAACAACAACAATGATGATGAGGGATAGATAAATAAATTATCCAACAATCAACATCCATATATTTTATTCCAACATTACAGAGATAGTCATAAATTAAAGTACAGAGTCTGAAAAGAAGGCCTAAAGCATGGCCGAACCTAATACAAGTAATGGTGTTGTGCACCTAACAACCTAACAACAGCTACTAAGAAGGTAACAACAACTAAAAGATAGTCACCGGCTGAGACTAAGGGTAGGACCGGAATCCTTGAACTGAACGTCAGCAACCTGTCGACCGCTGCAACCTACTCTGGCTCAAACCTGACATGTGACACCCAAAGAGAAAAGGGCACATGTCAGCAAAAGTCTCCCAAGAGAAAAACAGAGAACTTTTGTGCAAGGAAATATAAGTGCAAAAAAATGTACAACTAGCCATTCTAAAATAAGAAGATGACATGACATGAATGCAGCAGTTTAAACATGAGCATGAATGTAGCAATTTAAAGATGATCATGATACTTGCAATGCATGACACGTCGTAGTAAGAGCTACTAACAATATTCAAGGTTTTCACGATTAACTTGTATTCACATGTGCACAGGGTTTACGCCTTACAGCTGAAGTTGCTGATCTGGCATACTTCTACACTGGGCGGTCGCTTAACCCCACCCCAATCCCAGAGTTTACGCCTTACAGCTGAAGTGGCTGTACGGGCACACTTCTACGCTGAGTGGTCGCTTAACCCTACCCCTCCACATGTATCGAGCCAGGGTTTCCCAAGTACATGAGCTCGCTTCTGGATCACGAGCCAGGAAGTGTTTTTCAATATGGCATAAGGTTGTGCCTGCAAAAGCAGGTGCCTAGCCTCAATAGCAATAACATTTGTAGCGTGTGCTACTCAATCACGAAGAACATATGATGCATGACATGACATGGAATGAGCAGTTAAAGTGTGTACCGTTATTTGGAAAGTAAACATGACATGGCAGCAGAATGGAAGCAAGTAAAAGTGTCGGATCTAGCTTCGTTGTCAAGCTAGATCAAGTAGGGTGTCGGATCTAGTTTCGTTGTCAAACTAGATCAAAACGGCGTCTAGGCAGCTGTCATTTCACTGTCTAGTCTCTTTTACGCTAACAAACAAATTGGCCTAAAAACGTGGCCTAAACAAGTACTATACAAGTTTCACTTTCCTGAAAAGGGACGTGCTGCTAGTCACACGATCAAGAAGTCCAGTTCTGCCTACGTGCCCAACACCAAACATCACACCAACCTACAGTCCCATATTATTATCTTCAATTAGTGAGTTAACCAACACAATAAAATTACAATTTTTATCTTGTTAACAAGTGATGTGGGTTCCTACGGTTTAGGTATACCTTAACACGACGCGAGAGCTACACTGACATCCGGTAGCGATGTCAGGGGTTGGATTCTGGTATCGTGTAAAGTAACGGCATCGGCTCAGAAAAGATAACTGGCCGCGAAGAAAACGTAGTATATCTGCGACATGGTTGTGTTAAGTTAAAAGTGGAAATGATAACAACCAATAATCACAATAATCCATTTATACACTAAGCCATACTGTGTATATTCATAACTCAAAGTTTACGGTTCACGTAAACTCGTACGCACTGTCATATTCACGTACATCACTCCTGATTAACACATATATCTAGTGATTATAACATCGCATCATAACATATTAAATTTACTGCTAATACAAAAACACTTAGTGTAATATCACACCAGCTCACATATAATAACTAATATATAATAACACTTAAAATCCACAGTTCACACATCTTTCCTTGCGTAGCATTGTTACGCTTGAACGAGAAGGGAAATGTAGAGCAGAGGCGGGCTCGGGGTGGCCGCAGGAGGTGGTGATGCCGTCGGGGCAGATCGGGGGTGTGTCGGAGGTCGTTTCAGAGGGACATCGACATGGTACGGCCTGGGGCATTGGGAGCTTGGCTGGGCTCAGTGGTTGGCTGCGGATGAAGTCGGGGGGTCGCGGGGCTGTGTTGGCTACGGATGCGAGAGCTGCTGCGAAGAGGAAGACAGCAGCGACAAGGTCGTATCACGGTGGTGCACCGGTGTCAGGCCATCGAGGGGACCGTCGGCGAGGGTGGTGGCACGGGGGATAGGTTGACGGTGATTGGTGAAGGCGAGTGAAGTCGAGGGGTCCATGCGATGGGAAGAACTGCTGGCTCGACTTGTGTTGCGTGGAGAAAAGAAAACAGAGGCGGCTACTTGTTGTTTGCTGGGAAAAAGTTAGCCCTAGGCTAATTTTATAGGAGAGGGGGCTGGTCACGTGGCTCGCTAGGGTTGAAATCATTGGAAATGGGTGAGGGACCAGCACGTGAGCAGTAAGTGGGTGCCCTTGGGTTATATGTCTTAGGTTAAAAATATGTTTTTGGTTTTTTTAATATTATTATTAAAAATAGATCTCACACCCTCTCTCTCTCTCCTGAGTGTGTGCGGCCAAGAGGGGGTAAACATGGGCTGGGTTCAAATATAGGCTAGATTCAAAGTAGATTAAGATTATAATACATAATACTTAGGGAAAAATCTCAAAACTTATGGTTAAATATAATAGGTTGGGTAAAATAGTGAAAGTGGGTCAAATGGAGCCCTAAAATTATGATAAAAATACCTGGGCAACCATGCCGACGAGAGAAATGAAACTAAGAAGGTTGGTCACGAGTTGGGTGACAATAAACGAAATTAAAAATAGGAAGGTCTCACGACAAAAGTGAAAGTCACGACGGCTCATCAAACAAGGTCAAATTGTGGGAGAACGACCCGTGAAATGTGGTTCCAAAATAATTCCACAAATTAATACTCTTCGAGAGGGTCACAACGGCATATCACAACATAGGGTTCGGATACATGAAAGGTCCAAAATAAATACGTGTATGAACAGGAGTACGTGCACGAAAAGCGTACGATCGAAAACAGACCGTGTCATCCTACCCACCTTAGAATAAAGTCTGTCCTCGGACTTTCTAACTATACATATATCTAGCCACTCTAGTAACTACCCCAATCATACCACATTATAATTCAATCCAGATATAGTCACTAAAAGTGCTTATATATGCACTAGGTAGTCAAACATTAAACATGTGTGTGTGTGTGTGTGTGTGTGTGTGTGTGTGTGTGTGTCTGTGTGTGTGTACCCCCATTCTATACTTACACCTATCATAGTCAATCAAATTCATACACGCACTTTAATCACTTATATAGTCATGTACATCCTTATATAACTATCACTTATTTATCACAACCAAGTTACATAAACATACACAAAGTAGTTTCACATTAGCAAATACGATCCTAGTATTTACGTATAGATAGCTACCTATGTACCACAAACATGGATATTCTACTCCCCTTCTCCTAGTACACATCCAACACCAACATATCAACACATGTAATCACACCGCATAATATTAAATCAGGCTTACTATATCTAATATATAGTCACCACTACTATGATTTCATAAAGATATAGTTATTCAAATGCACGCAAATATTTCACCATATATTCACATCTCATATTGTCCTATAGCGATATTCAAGACACGCCACACACCATAGTCACAAATACATATAACTCAGCACATATTTACCCGCGCACGGTGCACGTCGCACACACTATCATAACATTCATACATACAACTCATACCACTATATACTTAGCACAACTGCACACCTAGTTCAGCTAGCACAAATACATTCAACATGTAAGTCCTTAGTAATTAACTATACCACAAGACCAACACCTATAACTATATAATGGTATAGCCACCCACAATCATGTGCGTAGCACAACCAGACAGAACCAATCATATCATTATACATACATTATCCATTACTTATTCATAGTACTACACGCAAACCACAAACATATGTAACAATATACTTAATATACCCACTCAAGCTCGAGTGAGACACCAAAACCCACATCAGAAAACTATTTATACATAACACGATATCTATACGTATACCAATACCACTCCAATATGTATTCATCTATTAACATAACCACATACATACCATAATATCAATCACTATATTTAGTCAAATAAAGCCCACATAATGCAAACACTTTTCACCATATAGTAATATTACCAATATCAGCACACGTATAACTTTAATACACTCTCTAATACATGCATTCATCATATAGTCACATACATATAATATACATCCACACCATAGCCATCTACCTATAATTAGTATACCAACACATCTACTTATTCATAGATAGATTAAGACATACCATACGATATAAACACACACACACACACACACACACACACACACACACACACACACACACACAAAACATCCCATCAAGACAAGCAATATTATCAAAACTATAATCCTATTACCACACGTATATCACATATACCCATGCAGCAAATACATAACTACTTACGTCTAAGCACACTACATATCTACGTACGAGCACACACTCACACGTACTAACATATAGGTCCTATAATAGTCCTACACACATAACTATAAGTATACCTTACTATATCACTTAACATACACATGACTTACAAGTATACTATTTCAAACATTTACCACATACTCTACTAGCAGATATTCCAACACTAAATCTAATACACATAGACGTACCTAAAGTGGTATAGCTATCCACACACTTATATATAAACATTATGATTGTCACGCCCCGCTTCCCAAAATGGACGGAGGCGAAGCGTGACTAAGGCCCGCTTAGGCCGGAGCTGAGGAGCTCGGACCCAATAAGCGTCTGTAGGGGTACCATTTTAAAAGTTTCAGGTTCTTGCATTAATAAAGTTTGAAACAACAAAAAGTACAGAAAGGAAGTTGCATTCATTAAATTAGAGATATAATATCCAACGAGTACAAAGTCTAAAAAGAAGCCTAAGCATGGAAACAAAAGTTTTAAAAACAAACCTAAAAGCAGTAACCTCTAAAAGTGACGACTAAAAAGACCTCTAGGTCTGGTCCTCGTCGGGCACGTACTCTGGGTCGACGTCCTCAGCTCCTCGTACTCCAGTGAGTCTGCCTCGTCCACAAACTCTGGCTGAGCACCTGACGTACAACACCAAAAGAAGGAATTGTACGTCAGGTAAGGTCTACAAAAAGGTTTAGACCAAACTGCAAGGGTATCAACTTTTAAACAACGATTTACTGGTTGATTAGCATGCTGGGGTTAAAACTGAGTAACAAAAGAAGTAACGTAGCAGTAAAGTAAAGCGTAATAAGTAGTAGTCATAGCGTGTGCTACCAACTACAGGACTAACCTACAGGTGTCAAGACGAGTCGGGACGTGACGGGACAAGACGAGACAAGACAAGTGAGACACGAAAAGGGTTCACGCCTTACGGTTCGAGGGGGATCAGACCCTCTTGCCGTGCGCACGCTCAACCCAACCCCAAACCCCAAGGAAGACAAGACAAGACAAACAGTACAAGGGATCACTCGCTCTAGCTTGGCGAGTGCCCTATTACCCGCAGGCTGTGTATCAGTATAAGGGATCACTCTCTCTAGCTTGGAGAGTGCCCTATTGCCCGCATGCTGTGAATCAGTACAAGGGATCACTCGGAGAGTGCCCTATTGCCCAGCGGGTGTGCAAGACGGGACGGGACGTGACAAGACGGGAAGGGTTATTCTAGGGTGTCCACACACACGCAAACACATGATAGCCCTACGATATCAAAAGTTGTTGTTGTCAGGCTCAGACTTCGTCGTTAAGTTTGAGCCGTCAGGAGTCGTCCCGGACGCTATCATTTCACGTCCGGTTCTATTTATTCATGTAACGACTGGTTTTCATGTATCTGGATTATTTATATTATATATATGTTTTGGTGGATTTTCTCCTTATGCGTGGTTTTCGTCTCCGTAGCTTTCACTTTCGATCGTTTCGTCGTGTTTTCCTAGCTTCTTCCGTTGATCGTCGATTTCGGAGTAAGTCATTCGTGACGGGCTCCATATCGGTCATATCTTATTGTTAGATCAAGCCTAGGAGTCTTAGGAATCGATCCCGAAGCTTCGCGCTCCATTTCGAAACTTTCTGTGCACGTTAACCGGTACAAGAAGGGGAACCGACTGACTAGATGACGATTTAGTCGGTCGACAAACCTTCATGGACCAACTAGTGGGCTTTGTTAATTATTCAGGAGTTACTGTTTACTTTTAGTCGGTCTAAGAACAACCACCGACCGACTAGATGCGCAACTAGTCGGTCAGAACTTGCTCTCAGACCGACTAGTTTCTGTCAGTAAATTTCACCTAAGTTACTGTTTATCGTTAGTCGGTCCATGAACACTCACAGACCGACTAGGTTGCAAACTAGTCGGTCGACGGGCCTTCACAGACCGACTAATTCTTTACCCAGATTTTTCCCTACTTTCGATGTTTGGATTTAGTCGGTCACAGTTAGCTGACCGACCGACTAGTTCTCAAACTAGTCGGTCAGCCAACCTTCTTTGACCGACTAATTAGTGTCGAAACCCTAATTTCTGGGCAGCCGCCAGCTCTTCCTATTTAAACCCCCCAAACATTTTTCTTTCTTCATTCATTTCTCCTGAGCCTCCTTCTCACCCAAATCATCATCCATCTTCCCCTAGCCTTCCTCCTTCATCAAGAGCTCCTCCCCCTCTCCATTTTGGCCGGTCACCACCTCTAGGTCGTCGGAAAACCCCAAAAATCCCCAAAAATCCCCAAAACCCCATTTCTCCAGATTTTCTCCCCATTTCCAGATCTGAACCGTAGGTTCCCCGGATCGTTTCTTCAGTCGTCGTGCTTGCTCGGCATCGTTCTTCCGCTAACGGTTCGGTAATAAATCGATCTCTTAATGTTCTCTTAACCCATTAGTGTTTTTGTGAAACCCTAATAAAAATGGATGTTGGTTGATGATTGTTTCTCTTTAACAGCGACTTTCCCCGTAGATTAGCACTTGCGAGACGAACCTTCGTGATCGTCATCCTCGGTGCTAGGCAAGTGAAACTTGCCACTTAGGGTTTTGGGCCATGTCTTAGGACATTTGCTTGTTGTAGGCATAAAAGAGACTAGGCGACGAATTGATACTCGCCTAGGCGCAATTTCAGGAACTAGCTTGACAACGAAGCTAGATCCGTCATTTATCATGTTGCATAACTACCATGTCATTTTTAATTTTAATTAACGGTACACGAATTAATTGTCATCCATGCTATCCATGTTGAATGTCGCATTCGTAGCACACGCCACAATACTTGTGTTTCCTGGCTCGTGTTCCAGAAGCGGGCCACGTGAGTTGGTTGATAGCCAATGCCACAATACTTGTGTTTCCTGGCTCGTGTTCCAGTCAGCGTCTGAGATCCGGAGTTTCCTTGGGCTTGCTGGTTATTATCGGTGCTTCATTAAGTAATTTTCCCGTATTGCTGAGCCGATGACCAGATTGACGCGGAAAGGTGTACCTTTTGTTTGGTCGGGTGATTGTGAGAATGCTTTTGGTGGTCTGAGGGAGAGATTGATGACTGCCCCTATTCTTGTTGTGCCTGATCGCAGCGGTGGATTTGAGATCTTTTGCGATGCTTCTGGTATGGGTCTCGGTTGTGTTTTGCATCAGCATGGACATGTAGTGGCTTATGCATCTCGTCAGCTCAAGATTCATTTGAAGAATTACCCGCGCATGATTTGGAGTTGGCTGCTGTTGTGTTTGCTCTCAAGATTTGGAGGCACTTCCTGCTGAGTGAGAAAGTGAAGATCTTCACCGATCACAAAAGCTTGAAGTATATTTTCACTCAGAAGGAGCTCAACATGCGACAGCGTCGATGGTTGGAGCTCATGGCGGATTATGAGATTGATTTGCAGTATCACCCTGGCAAGGTGAATGTGGTTCCTGATGCGCTGAGTAGGCTTTCGGCGGTGATGATGTTGACCTCGCAGTGGAGATTGCAGCAGGATTTTTGCGAGTCTGGTGTTGAGGTTGTTCTTCATGGGGAGGCTTCTTCGTTGATAAGTATGCAGATTCAGTCGACGATCGTGGATCAGATCAAGGCTGGCCAGGCTGAGGATCTGAAGCTGGTGAAGATTCAGGAGCAGGTGGAAGCCGGTCTGCAGACTGAATTTTTGATTCATGAGGATGGCTCGCTGAGGTTTGGAGCCAGGTTGTGTGTGCCAGCTGGGGATATCAGAGAGGAGTTGATGGTGGAGGCACACAGTTCGCCGTATTCTGTGCATCCGGGTGGGACCAAGATGTACAAGGATCTTCGTCTGAACTATTGGTGGCATGGTATGAAGAGGAGTGTGGCTCGGAGTGTAGCCAATTGTTTGGTTTGCCAGCAATTGAAGGCGGAGCATCAGCGTACGTTAGGGTTGCTACAACCGCTTCCGATTCTGGAGTGGAAGTGGTAACACATCACTATGGATTTCGTGAAAGGACTACCTCGGAGTCCGAAGCAGAATGACGTGATTTGGGTGATCGTAGATCGATTGACCAAATCCGCGCACTTTATTCCATTCTGAGTGGGACTGTCCACTGAGGCGCTAGCGAGGAGATATATGGAGGTAAATTCTTTTGCTCTCCGTTTTATTTCCTTTTCCTAGTTTAGATAGTGATGTAACGTGAATCGTGCAGGAGGTCAAACGACTTCACAGAGTCCCCGTGAGTATCGTGTCGGACAGAGACACGAGGTTCACATCTCAGTTCTGGCAGAGTTTGCAGAAGAGTTTGGGTACACGTCTGAGTTTCAGTACGGCGTACCATCCACAGACGGATGGCCAGTCCGAGAGGACGATTCAGATTTTGGAGGACATGCTGAGGGCGTGCATGTTGGATTTCAAGGGTTCGTGGGAGGACCATCTACATCTGGTAGAGTTTTCCTACAACAATAGCTTCCAGGCGAGTATTGGCATGGCGCCTTTTGCCGCGCTGTATGGGAGGAAATGTCGATCTCCATTGAGTTGGGATGACATTGGTGATCAGGAGCTGTTGGGACCTGAGATGATTGTGGAGGCTGTGGATGTTGTCAGAAACATTCAGGAGAGGTTGAGGATTGCTCAGGACCGTATTAAGCATTGGACGGATGCTAAACGGCGTCCTTTGGAGTTTCAGCCAGGTGACCATGTGTTTCTGAGGATTTCCCCGAATCGTGGTGTGATTCGCTTTGGGAAGCGAGGGAAGTTGAGCCCACGATACATTGGACCATTTGACATTCTGGAGAGAGTTGGCGAGGTAGCCTACCGCTTAGCTTTGCCACCATCTTTGGAGGGAGTTCACAATGTTTTCCATGTGTCACAGCTTCGTCGATACATTAGCGATCCATCTCATGCTGTGGATTTCTCGGAGATTACCGTTCACCCTGATATGACGTATGACCAGCAGCCAGTGCAGATTCTGGACAGGCATCAGAAGTCACTTCGGAACAAGGTTGTCAATCTTTTGAGGGTGATGTGGCGACACGGCTCGCCTGGAGAGTCTACTTGGGAGAATGAGGATGAGATGCGAGAGCGTTTCCCACTTTTGTTTCCGGACACGTGAGTGTTGGGAAATTCCGAGGACGGAATTTTTCTTAAGTTGGGGAGGATGTAACGACTGGTTTTCATGTATCTGGATTATTTATATTATATATATGTTTTGGTGG
Organism: Scilla litardierei; assembly: GCA_030789695.1. Classification (NCBI taxonomy): domain Eukaryota; kingdom Viridiplantae; phylum Streptophyta; class Magnoliopsida; order Asparagales; family Asparagaceae; genus Scilla; species Scilla litardierei. Next base: position 11,761 of record JAULAV010002858.1, on the reverse strand, counting down.
ATTTTCTCCTTATGCGTGGTTTTCGTCTCCGTAGCTTTCACTTTCGATCGTTTCGTCGTGTTTTCCTAGCTTCTTCCGTTGATCGTCGATTTTGGAGTAAGTCATTCGTGACGGGCTCCATATCGGTCATATCTTATTGTTAGATCAAGCCTAGGAGTCTTAGGAATCGATCCCGGAGCTTCGCGCTCCATTTCGAAACTTTTTGTGCACGTTAACCGGTACAAGAAGGGGAACCGACCGACTAGATGACGATTTAGTCGGTCGACAAACCTTCATGGACCGACTAGTGGGCTTTGTTAATTATTCAGGAGTTACTGTTTACTTTTAGTCGGTCTAAGAACAACCACCGACCGACTAGATTCGCAACTAGTCGGTCAGAACTTGCTCTCAGACCGACTAGTTTCTGTCAGTAAATTTCACCTAAGTTACTGTTTATCGTTAATCGGTCCATGAACACTCACCGACCGACTAGGTTGCAAACTAGTCGGTCGACGGGCCTTCACAGACCGACTAGTTCTCAAACTAGTCGGTCAGCCAACCTTCTTTGACCGACTAATCAGTGTCGAAACCCTAATTTCTGGGAAGCCGCCAGCTCTTCCTATTTAAACCCCCCAAACGTTTTTCTTTCTTCATTCATTTCTCCTGAGCCTCCTTCTCCCCCCAAATCATCATCCATATTCCCCTAGCCTTCCTCCTTCATCAAAAGCTCCTCCCCCTCTCCATTTTGGCCGGCCACCACTTCTAGGTCGCCGGAAAACCCCCAAAAACCCCCAAAACCCCATTTCTCCATATTTTCTCCCCATTTCCAGATCTGAACCGTAGGTTCCCCGGATCGTTTCTTCAGTCGCCGTGCTTGCTCGGCATCATTCTTCCGCTAACGGTTCGGTAAAAAATCGATCTCTTAATGTTTTCTTTACCCATTTGTGTTTTTGTGAAACCCTAATAAAAATGGATGTTGGTTGATGATTGTTTCTCTTTAACAGTGACTTTCCCCGTAGATTAGCGCTTGCGAGATGAACCTTCATGATCGTCATCCTCAGTGCTAGGCAGGTGAAACTTGCCACTTCGGGTTTTGGGCCATGTCTTAGGCCATTTGCTTGTTGTAGGCGTAAAAGAGACTAGGTGACGAAATGATACTCGCCTAGACGCAATTTCAGGAACTAGCTTGACAACGAAGTTAGATCTGTCATTTATCATGTTGCATAACTACCATGTCATGTTTAATTTTAATTAACGGTACGCGAATTAATTGTCATCCATGCTATCCATGTTGAATGTCTCATTCGTAGCATACGCCACAATACTTGTGTTTCCTGGCTCGTGTTCCAGAAGCGGGCCACGTGAGTTGGTTGATAGCCAATGCCCGATCTACTTGTTTCCGGCTAGGCACCTGCGTTGCAGGCATAACCCTACGCCATACGTGTTAAGTACACTTCCTGGCTCGTAATCCAGAAGCGAGCATTCCGTGTTCGGGGTAATGCCCTGGCTCGATACACGTGGAGGGGTAGGGATAAGCGGTCACGTGAGCTTACGAGTTGGCCCGATCAGCCACTCTAGCCAGCAGACGAAATCTCTGTGCACAACTTGTTTACTTGACGTGTTTACTTGACGTGATCACTTGACGTGAACCGCTTGACTTGTACTTGTCCGTGTTTTACTTGTAAAACTTGTTATCCATGACATACTTGCTACTTGTACTTTCCTTTACTTGTCACTTCCATACTATACTTGCCATGTCATGCTTCTTACTATAACTGCTAGGTTGTTAGTTTACCTTACTTTCAGTTTCCTTGCCCAAGTCTTTTAGACTTGCTGACATGTGCCCCTTTACTCTTTTGGGTGACACATGTTAGATCCTGAGCCTGAGTTCATTGTTGAGGACGAGGTGTTTGCGGATGCCGAGCCCGAGCCTGTGTTTGACGTGGACTTTGTGGACACGGGCGATCAGTCGTAGAGACTGTTTGTGTTGTTGTTTAGACTGTTTTGTTGTCGGTGCGTGGCACCAATACTTTGTTATGTTTGTCCTTGTTGGCCATGTTCTTGGCCTTTAGACTCTTTCTTTTAGCCTGGTGGCTTTTCTGGATGTTGAACTTAAATTTTAATGTTGGACAAATTCTGAGATTTGAGATTTTATTCCTATCTCTCCTTGTGTTATTACTGTTGTTTCGTTTGTGGTTACAGGGACATGATTATGTTTTATTGACGCTTATCGGGTTTGGTGCTTCACAGCTCCACTCTCGTGCGGACCTTTTCACGTCTCGCCACCATTTTAGGGAAGCGGGGCGTGACAGTTCACAGTTATCAGTTCTAACAAAACCAAGGCCTAAGCACGGCCAAAAGTGCAAGTGAGATACACTTGCCTGTGATGGCGAGTGTGTCGTCCGTCCGGGGCGTCTCGTCCAGGCGTCGTGTCTGCGGTAGTCCGTCTGAAACGACCACTGAGCGGGGACCTGGTGTCGGGTCTGAACGGTGACGGATCTGAAACGGCACGGCCTCGTCGGTTCCTCAACTGTGGGTAACGCAGTAGGGATCACCCCGACGGTAACAATGAAGCGTACATAATTTCTGCGTCGTGGGTAATAAAATATCAAGCTTAAGGAAAAACAAACTTATCCTATTTATTTGCAACTTAGGTCGTGGAATAAGATATACGGGTTATAAACTAAAGCTCATAACTATATCAACTTATTGATATAAAGCAAACTTCTGTTATAAACATATGAACTTTAGCTACTATATATAATAGCAGGATTAACATCTTAACAGAACTAATAACATAACTCTATTATTATTATTAACTTAACATCATACTAGTCATCATATTATTAAACCAACCACAAAATATACTGCTAGTAATGTTACTACTAACATATATATATATATTTATATATATATTACATGCTGTTAGGGCTCCAAAAAAAATGAAAGCCTTGATAATCAAGCCTCTGACCGTAATTACTTTAGTTATTCAAAAATTACAGTCATGCAGTATTATAAATATATAATATTTGTGATGCAACTTAACATAAAATTACGAATGTACAACAACTCCTATCTAAAACTGCTAGCACACATGCAAACTGTTAAATGCAGTAGCCCTCAATTTCCAAAGTTACAAAAGGTATGCTCAAGCGAAGGTTACTCACGCGTGGACTCTCGCTGCCATAGCATTTCGTAGGAGAGGAGGCGGTTCACGGCAGCTGCGATTGGACGGGGACACGCCGGAGGGGCGATTACGGCGGTCAGGGGGCATGTGCGGTGGCGGCGGCAGCCATTGCGAGCTGCTGCCACTGTCGCTGCGGGCATCCACGGCTACTAGAGCTTGCTGCGGCGGTCCACAGTGACTCACGGCGAGGTAGGATGAAAGAGGAGGGCCAGGCGACGGTTGCGGCATGTAGCGAGGAGGTGGAGATCGATGTCACCGGTAGAAGTAGGGGCACATGCACGAGGCTTTGCGGCTGGTCTCAGAGGAGGGAGCGGCCTGCTTGGGGGCTGGTCGGAGTGCACGTGAGGTGGCACGGCCGTTGGGAAATGGAGAAGGCCGGCGGGTGCTTGGTCGGTTGTAGGGTGGTGCGCCACGGGTTGCTCCAAGATGGAGAGGTGTGAGCCTGGGCTTTTGGCCGGGCAGTCGGCGCTTGTTTCAGGCAGGTGAGGTTGCAGCCGGAGGTTAGGGCATCGAGTTGGGGGGGAAAGGATGGCCGGGCGCGGCGTTTGAGGCTTGTCGGTGGTGGGTGGCAGGTCGAGGGAGGCCTCAAGGGTTTAATATGGCGAACGAAGGAAGATAGGGCTGGGTTTGTGCGAATGGGGAGAGAGAACTGTCGGCCTCTGGGCACAAGCTGGAAGAGGCTTGGGGTTCGGTTGCATTTGAAAAGGAAGGAGAATGCCTCATGTTGTTTTGTTGTGGTTTTAAAACAAGGAACATGTGAACGTTGGGAGCCTAGGGTTCATTTGTAGAGTAGGGTAGGGGAAAGGGATTGTACGTGGGAGGGAGAGAGGTAAAGGTGGGGAGAGAGGGTACGGGATATGAGGGGTTGTTGAGATATGGGATAGAATGGAAAAATAATAGGTTAGGATATTATAATTAGTAGATTTGATTCCATTTCACTGTTATTTGATTTCCTTTCGAAACCGCATGCAGTATTTGGATTCATGTTTTTATTTTAAGGTAGTTAATGTCAAGGTTTTAAAATAATAATAATAATAAATATTGTTTTTTTAAACAAAAGAACGCACAGACACTTAGCCACTTAGAGTAACAAATCTTTATAACAAAAATATTTTTTTATAAAGTAGTAGTGAGTTAGGGAGATTGGTCCTCGACGTCCAAAAATTACAAAGAAAATACTGGGGCGATCACGCCTCCGAGAGGGTCGTGAAGACGGGGTTCGGTCGGACGTCTGGGCTATGGAAGACGGAAATAAAAATCGAAAACACAAAACGCACGCGAAACACAAATACACGCTAAAGTGCCTACGGTCGGAAAGCGGCCGTTACATTCTACCCACCTTAGAAACGATTCCGTCCTCGGAATCGCCTATAATAATAATATTAATAATAATATCTATAAGCACTTAAGCCTATCACTCCCATCTTCCACACAATAATCTCTAATTTCCATAACTTCAACACCGTTCCTCAGTTAATCCATCATAACCCATCTTTTCACTAGACAATGCCACGACTAAACTAACCTCCTAATACTTAACTATAGACCCATCAGTACTGTTCAAATTTCCAACTCCAAGTCCTCACAAAAGAATAATAATCCTCTTCTCATACCATACCACTCCGCTAAACATCATCGCTCAATAACATCTTTTAAATTTCTCATTCTCTTCCCAATGTTAATCAATCTCCAAAAATGAGATTCTAGTCAACCACCAATCCAAGACAAAAACTTTGTCTATCTTATAATACCTTCACAAATCAACAATCGCCGTGTCTTCAATACATTCATGTCACATCTTCCCATAATATTTTCCACCAAATAATTTGGACTATCAAGATCACATCTCAACCTACCTACTATAACTAATCCCAGCAATATTAAGTCCGACTACCTAACCATCCATTTATCTCAACGCGTCGTATCATTCTCAAAGCCTTCTCACGTCAACTCGTCAACCAAGTCTCGATGCTAATAAAAGCTCTACTCAAACTCATGATCACCCTAATTCCTACCATACTCTGTGGTCATCCCTATCTACCATTTGTCTAAGCCTCAAATATGATAAGTTCTCATCTTCACGCATATAATCTCATTCAACCAGAATTCTCCATTGAGTCCCTCACGCATTTGTATTATAGATAAGTCTTGAACACCTCGTTCCGTTCATCCGAAGGAAATCTAATCTAATATCCTATTGTTCCAAAATCGGTTAATCATTGCTATAACAAATCTCATCTCTCCCTGAGCCCACCCGCAAACAAAATCCTACAACAATAATAGCTAGTCCCAAAACTATAACAACCATAACATAACATTTCTAAATGGAGAGAGAGAAGAGAAAAGGGAAACTTAAAACCAGTGACCCATTTTAAAACATTTGGAAAAACGTGTGGAGTCGTGGTAATGGATGAGGAAGGATAATTGATTTGTGATCTTGTGAGCTAATTTCAAAAACTTTAAAGGGTTGGTTTAAAAGAAAAACAAAGTTTTGATACAATCACATGCAGTCAAAGATAAGCTATTCTATAATCGCGAAAAACTACGTCTAAGGAAATTGCCTGCTATGACCCGATTCATATACGTATGAATACCGTCATTCAGACAACTTCAATCATATCATGGTTAACACTGAGTACACATTCATGACACAAAAAAGGCAATTATCAGGATCCTAAAGATGACACACTCATACAGGTCTACACACTCTACCTATACTCATGCATCACGACAACATCACCTACCAAAGGGCCTACTCCTAAACTGGAGATAGCATGGACAACTACAAGGGCTAATTTCTACGCAAAATAAAGCAAACAGAAACCAAAAGTGTAACGAATTAAATCGGAAAGAACAAGTTCAAGTAAGGCGGGGCAAGGAGATAGTTGGTTGGGTGGAACGAAAAATATTAAAAAAATGATTTAACGATGAAAGAAGGGTTTTGTGCAAAATATGGTATCATATACCTTTTAAATATATATATATATTTATATACTTAAAAGTGAGCAGATGTAGCAAATTAAAATTTTGAAAAAAGTAAGACGAAGGAAGGATGGGTAGAGTGAGAAACGATTGTTTTGCAAATGAAAATAAGTTTACACAAAGATTTTGAAATGTGCTCACGAAGAACATAGAACTGATATAATAATAATAATAAAATAATTAGGGTACCCTCTAGTTTAGATAATATTTTTTTTAAAAAAAGTATGTACTGTAAGTGATTAGAAATAGATCTTGTAGTCCAGAAATGTATAAATTGAATTATCAAAATGTTAACAAGGTTTTAAAAATGAAAATATGAAAGATATCGATTTGAAAATAAATATGAGATAGTAACAACGAAAATTTACGACCAAGAGGGTTTCACAGTCAGGGAAAGAATTTTAACTCAACCGAAAAAAAACAAGAAATTTTAAAATATGTAATATAGTGGTTTTCAAAGAATTTAAGCTGAGCGAAAAGGGAAAAAAACTTAGTAAAGGAATTTCGAAAATACTTTTAGGGGAAGCAGAGTAGGCCACGGAAGGGATTCGAAGGATCAACAATAATCGTCCGGAAACGATCACACAAATCGGGAGAAAGGGAAAAGATCGCATGATGGTTACACATAGAATAAGATGCAAGGAGGCTACGATGGGACCCTACGATCGATAACGCAGAAGTGTAATGATCAGAGAGACGCTAGAAGTCAGGGGTCCTAATTATCGGGTCGTCTAAAGATTAGGATAACTCAGCTCTAAGACTTCCTAATGGGCTAGACTATAATCAGGATCTAAAGAGAAGGTTCCTAAGAGAATCAAGGTTACGTTCTGCTGGGCCCGGAGTCGGTGGACCCGAACGAACGACCAAAAGAGAGGAGTTCTAGAAATCTAACACGGTCAGAATCAAATGGGGACGCTAAGGTATCCTAGGACGAGGATGACTAGATCTTTAACCAAGGTGTCTGACTAACCAACTGGGACGTCTACCTAAGTCTGCCTACCATCTAGGACTGGGTAAACCTAATTTAGACTTGTACATGGATATTAAATGAATGTGGTACTCTTATTATTCCGAACTTTTGCAGGACCTGCATGGGCCACCACTAAATGTAATGCCCTGCTAAGCTACTGCACAAGTACTAGAGGGGGGGTGAATATTACTTTAAAATAATTAAGAGGATAATTCCTAATTACCGTGCAAACTCTACCAATTAATGCGGAAATACAGAATAGTAAATAATCGACAACAAATAAACAATCGCAAACAAATGATATTACTGGGTTCAGATCCACCCAAGTCTCCCAGACTTGTTCCCGATGATCCTACGTCCCAACCACCCGGATCCCCTCCGGATACTTGAGTTAGAAGCCCTAACTCAAGATTTCCACTATGAAATACTTGTGAAAAACCATCACAAGTCAAATCATACACAAATGAAACTTGTGACTCCCACAACACGGGATCACAACCACTCTCACAACCGAGAGCGAATCACTTACAATATCAAAGTAAATTGAAATGAAATGCTTACCACAAAATTACCTATGCCTTGAGTAAACTTACGAATTAGGGCAAAGATGAATTTGAGGAAGATGAAGAGGCACCAAACCCTAGATCCAAGATGTAGACCAGCTATGGAGAGCTATGAGGTTGATGGTGACCTAGGATCAAGCACTTGGCTTGGAAGGCTCACAATCAATGAATCTCTCTTTTGAAATAAGAGTTAGAAGAGATTCAAGATTGGAAATGAATGAGCTTTAAATGAGAAGAATGATTTCTCTTTGATCTCTAAACTTGTCTTAATATCAGCCTTTTGTGCAATGAATGCAGCTCAACAAGTATATATAGGTTAGAGGAAAGAGAGAGAGAAAAACGTTTCAATTAAAGCTCCAACGGCTCTATTCTGAACCAAACTAGTCGGTCAAAGAACAACCACTGACCGACTAGTTCATCAACTAGCCGGTCGGTCAATCAACCTGAACCGACTAAGTGGTGAACAGGGAATAGATCAAGTTCAGACTGAAGGGAACTAGTCAGTCATAGAAGAGTTGCTGACCGACTAGTTTCACAACTAGTCGATCGGTCACTCAACTCAGACCGACTAAGAGATAAAACTAAAAGTCTAAGTACAAATTGAATTAGTCGGTCCAAGAACAAAAGTTGACCGACTAGTTCATCACCTAGTCGGTCGCCAAATGTTCATGGACCGACTAACGACAAACAGTAACTTGGCTTGTACAGTAGAAGCTCAACTAGTCGGTCTAAGAAGGATCACTGACCGACTAGTTCACAAACTAGTCGGTCGGTGAGTCAACGTAGACCGACTAATTGTAAACAGTAAAGAGCTATGATTTGAGAAAGCAAACTAGTCGGTCCAAGAAGGATTGCCGACCGACTAGATCACCATCTAGTCGGTTGGTTCTTCTTCTTGAACCAACTAACATGCACAAGAAGTCGCGAATCGAAGCGCGATGCTTCGGGAAAGTTAGTATCGACTTCTTACAAGTTCCTAGATCTAAGCTAGGAGCGTTATGAAGATTAAAACATAAGACCTACTCAAGGCTTAACATTCTACGGAACGATGCTAAAAGACTATAAAATAAACTTGACGAACCGTCTTCGAAAGCTTCGATCCGAATCTTCATGACTTCTAAAATGGTCCAAAAGCTTCAACGAAGCTTTAGGCATACGATCACGTACTTTGAGTAGTCTCGAGACGTCGCTTTGGATGTTCATATGAATTTGGCGACGATCTCCATAACTGCGCTCACAAATTGTTAGTTCACGATATATTTATGTTTGTTCATCATCCAAAACCAAATCCGGGGAGTCCAATATCTAACATTCTCCCCCTTTTTGGTGATGACAAACCAACATAAATAATAATAAAAAATAATGCTTCAAATGTAATTTACTTACTCCCCCTGCATTGATGACACGTTAAATCCAAAATGAATAATAGTAATACGCATCAAGCAGACGAGTAAAGTATAAAAATGAGAATCCATTATTGAAATATCGGATTTGAAATCCAATTTTTATATCTTAACTCCCCCTGAATCTAACACATCAAATTAGATTCTTGGAAAAATGCTTAAATTATCATGTAGCACATGTCATTATTATATCTCTCCCCCTTTGGCATTATCAAAAAGAGTGGGAGGAGATCAACGACAACAACAATGGCTTCAAATAAAAGCATGGGAGTCGTAGAATACGACTACGGTCCAAATGACACCAAAGAAAAATACGAATTAAATCAAAGCGTGTCAATGAGACCAAAGTCGAAAAACGATAAATAAAATCATCAAAACTCAAATTAATTTTACGAATTGAGTTATGGAATATACTCTCCAATATCAACATTCTTGGTTAATTTAGTGCATGGAAAACAATTCTATGTTTTCATAAATTGAATTCTATTTAACCAAGTATTATCGTCGAGCGACGAAATCAAACATCAGAGACATATAAAATACGAGATGTGCACAACATAATGAGATGTCAACAACGATGTATATATATATAAATGGAGCATGAGTACATCAAAAAGATACATCCGTCAACATACAAAATGCGATCCAACGATCGAAGCACAAAAGATACAACATCAGAGTATCACACATATATCATCATCAGAGTACACCAAAATATATGAAGATACATCAAAGTACATCAAAATGTCAAAATCATCCAGAACCCCACTCTATCCTACCCAAACTCTCTCTCACTAGATCTATCATCCAAGGAGCATCGGAGAGTCCTCATGAAGCTCAAGAGGAAGTGGCAGGATCTGCAGCAGCAGCAGGCTCTACAGGAGTGGAGGTGGTCACTGGATCAGCAATAGTGTCCACAGGAGCGACGGTAGTGGCAATCTCTGGAGCATAAACGGTAGTGGCCTCGGGAGCACCAGTCGGAGCATCAACCGTAGGAACGGTGGCAACAGGTGTGCTTTCGGGGTCACCAGCAGACAAAGCAGCAGCAGCAGCACCAGAAGTGCCCTCGGGGGCACGAGTAGAAGCGCGAACCAGCTCCTCAATCTCCTCCTCGTCCAACTCCTCCTCGTCAGAGACTGACGGAGGGATCTCAATACCAAGGTGACGAGTGATACATGAAAGAATCTCCTCGGTATGAGCATAACGAGACTCCACACGTCGCACTGAACGCAAGAGCTCGTCAAGAGTGGAAGAGGGAGCAGCTGAGGCAGAGGCAGACATAGACGCTGAAGGTGTCGTCCTCTGAACGTGACGAAGCACCGCAAGAGACTTCTTGACGGCCGTCGCATTTAGAGGAGGACCAAGGGGACGCTCATCGTCAGGAGGAAGTGTGACACGGAAGTGGCGAAACACGAGGGTCAACAAGCACGGATAAGGGATATGCGCAGACTTCGTGGACTTCCGAATACACTCGAAAGAATCCATCTTATCGAGTATAATCCGGGCCCAGTTAATCTCGCTACCCATGAAGATGGCATAGATCAACTTCAGACATGGTTGGGATGGCAAAGAAGAGGAGCCGTACTTAGGAAGTAAGCACGACTTCAGAATGAGGTTCAGGACCCAGGAATTGGGCTTGAAAGACTTGGAGGGTACGCCAATCATGGCGGGAGGAATCTCATGGAAGATCTCGGAGAGGATGGTCTGATCAAGAGAGGAGATATCATCAACAGAAATGTCAGAGGGGAGGAGGCCAGACGACGAACAACCGATCAACTCTCCTAAGACTTCTGCCGTGAGGACTATAGGAGTCCCCAAGACAGTCGTCTCAATCGAGTGGGTCGCGTCGTACTGACCCCAGATCCTATTGGCATAGAAAAGTTTTACTAGGCGAGGGTATGGGTGAGGATTCGCCTTAGGGTCATACAGAAGATAATCGATAAGCCCCGAAGACGACAGAAGGTCAGCTAGCCCTATGAAGTCACTAAACTGAATGAAATGCTCCAGAAGCAACGGATAGTGTTCGATACGGTTGTAAGCCACGAGACACAAAGGGTCGTCGCGACACAACGAGATATCGACACCACCAACCGGCATCGGAGCCTTTCCCTTAGGCTGATGGGTACGGGGTCGAGAGATAGACTCAGGCTGCCTAGGAGGAGGAGAGGGTTCCCACGAGTCTCAGTCTCAGGTATATACTCCGTGTCGAAATCAGAAGGAGGCTTCGGTGCACGGAGATACATAGGCTTGGGCTTAGGCTGAGATTGGGCTCGGAGCTTCGCGGTCGCCGACCTATTACGCTTAAGAGGAGGCGAAGACGAAGAGGGTAGAGTGGTCTTCGAACGGCGTTTCGATGGGGTTCGAGTAGGTTGTTCAGGATCCGTAGGGGATGGTTCTACAGTCATCGGCGAAGGGCTCGTAGGACGGATCGGGATCCTTGTCTTCGCCATTAGCGCGACGAGACAAAGCACGAAAACAAGAGATCTAATCGAAGAAACCCTAAGCAACTAACCCAAGCCGAAATCAAAATTCGAAATCAAGTGAAACCCGAACCCTAGAGAGCAGGAGATGAACCCTAGAACTAGGAGAGAGAGAGAGTAAGAACAAACCCTAGGAGGAGGTCGACGGAAAGATGGCCGGAGTAGGTCGGATTCGATGGAGAGGGAGGAGGGAAGTC